>JARQOD010000929.1:0-55378 GCA_033576555.1 Oophaga sylvatica | reverse complement strand
AAAGAACCCAGGATAGGGACATATATACTAGAAAGGAGCCAGGATGGGGACATATATACCAGGAAGGAGCCCTGGATGAGAGCATATATACTAGGAAGGAGCCCAGGATGGGAACATATATACTAAGAAAGAACGCAGGAAGGGGACATATATACCAGGAAGGAACCCAAGATGGGAACATATATACCAGGAAGGAGCTCAGGATGGGGACATATATACCAGGTTGGGGACAAATATACTAGGAAGGAACCCAGGATGGCGACATATATACCAGAAAGAAGCCCAGGATGGAGACATATATACTAGGATGGAGCCCAGGATGGGGACATATATACCAGGAAGGAACCCAGGATGGGAACATATATACCAGGAAGGAGCCCAGGATGGGAACATATATACCAGGAAGGAGCCCAGGATAGTGCTTTTGAGCAGCAGGGTGATTTGCTGCTGAAGGAGAAAAAAAAAAAAAAACTCTCTTTAAATCTTCTGCTTCAGCGAGTGTGAGCGAGCTGAGTGTGACCGGTGCGCAAGTGTGAACGGTGGTAAGTGTGACTTGAGATTCAGTGTGAACGGTGGTAAGTGTGACTTGAGATTCAGTGACTTTGGATTCAGGGAGTTTCCAAGGGAGGATTTACTGAATTGCTGTTATATTTTATTAATACTTTTTATTTATTTTTACTTATCTTTGCTGTCGGGTGAAATCCCCATTAGATATGTGCTCCACTATTGCCAATGCCATCCAGTGTACATCTTGCCACATGTATACAGTCCTTGAACAGCCGGTCGAGGGTCATACTGCTGTGTGAGATGTGAGCACGTTGTGCATTTGGAAGCCCAAATCCTGGATCTAAATGTGCAGCTGGCAACACTGAGATCCATAGACAATATGGAAAGGAGTCTTCTGCTGACTGAGCAGACGCTCAATGGATTGATGAGGGGGGATGGTAGGATGGAGCTGCAGGACACTGAAGTAGGAAGCTGGGTGACAGTTAGAAAGCGGGGTAGAGGGAAGAGCGCCAGGGAGGCTAGTCCTGATCTAGCACACCCCAATAAGTTTGCAAAGTTGGCAGATGAGGGGGTTGTCAGTACAGGGGTAGCACTGCTGCAGTCAGGCATGTCCTCTGAAAGCCGGATGAGTGTCTGCTCCAGTAAGGGGGGAATTAGGAGAGCAGGGCAGGCCAGACAGGTGCTGGTAGTGGGGGACTCAATTATTAGGGGAACAGATAGGGCAATCTGTCACAAAGACAGGGATCGTCGAACAGTGTGCTGCCTACCTGGCGCTCGAGTCCGACACATCGCTGATCGGGTTGACAGATTACTGGGAGGGGCTGGTGAGGACCCAGCGGTCATGGTGCACATTGGCACAAATGACAAAGTTAGAGGCAGGTGGAAGGTCCTTAAAGATGATTTCAGGGAATTAGGCTGCAAGCTTAAAGCAAGGACCTCCAACGTGGTATTTTCTGAAATACTGCCGGTACCACGTGCCACACCAGAGAGGCAACGGGAGATTAGGGAGGTTAATAAGTGGCTGAAGAATTGGTGTAGGAAGGAGGGGTTTGGGTTCCTGGAGAACTGGGCCGACTTCTCAGTTGGCTACAGGTTCTATGCTAGGGACGGGCTGCACCTCAATGGGGAGGGTGCAGCTGTGCTGGGGAGAAAATGGCTAGAAGGTTGGAGGAGTCTTTAATCTAGGGACTGGGGGGAGGGTATTCATTTTATAGGAGGGGAAGGCAGTGCAGATAGAGACCTGGGCACAAATAATGAAATTGGGGGTGGGGGTGGCATGGGGGGTGGGGTTAGAACAGTTAATAATTTAAGAAAGAATAGAGGTTCAGAGAGATACATAAAGTGCATGTACACTAATGCCAGAAGCCTCACCAACAAAATGGAGGAATTAGAATTAATTTTGTTGGAACATAATTATGACATGGGGGGATATCTGAGACTTGGCTGGATGAGAGCCACGACTGGGCGGTTAATTTACAGGGCTATAGTCTGTTTAGAAATGACCGTAACAATAAGCGAGGTGGGGGTGTGTGTTTATATGTAAAATCATCCTTAAAACCCATCCTGCGTGATATCTGTGAATCTAATGAAGATGTAGAGTCTCTGTGGGTGGAGATTAGGGGAGGGGGGAAAAATAATAAATTATTGATAGGGGTTTGTTATAAGTCTCCTAAAATAATGGAAGCAACAGAGAATATCCTCGTAAAGCAAATAGATGAAGCAGCGACTCAAGGAGAAGTCATTATTATGGGGGACTTCAACTACCCTGAATACATTGGGGAACAGAAACCTGCAGTTCCAGCAAAGGTAATAAGTTTTTGGCAACTATGATTACCTTTCACAACTAGTTCAGGACCCAACAAGAGGGGGAGCACTGCTAGACCTAATATTATCCAACAGGACAGGCCGCAGATCAGATATAAGGGTTGGGGGGCACTGCTAGACCTAATATTATCCAACAGGCCAGACCGCAGATCAGATATAAGGGTTGGGGGGGCACTGCTAGACCTAATATTATCCAACAGGCCGCAGATCAGATATAAGGGTTGGGGGCACTGCTAGACCTAATATTATCCAACAGGCCAGACCGCAGATCAGATATAAGGGTTGGGGGGCACTGCTAGACCTAATATTATCCAACAGGCCAGACCGGAGATCAAATATAAGGGTCGGGGGCACTGCTAGACCTAATATTACCCAACAGGCCAGACCGGAGATCAAATATAAGGGTCGGGGGGCACTGCTAGACCTAATATTACCCAACAGGCCAGACCGCATATCAAATATAAGGGTTGGGGGTCACTGGGGTAATAGTGATCACAAAATAATAAGCTTTCATGTGTCCTTTAATAAGATGTGTAGTCGAGGGGTCACAAGGACACTAAACTTCAGGAAGGCAAATTTCCAACGGATGAGAGATGATCTTGGTGCAATAAACTGGGACGATATCCTGAGACATAAAAATACACAAAGAAAATGGGAGACGTTTATTAGCCTCCTGAATAGACCTGTGCACAGTATATACCCTATGGGAATAAACCTGCTAGAATTAGGAGGAAACCACTATGGCTAAATAGAGCTGTAAGGGGCGCAATAAGGGACAAAAAGAAAGCGTTTAGGGAATTAAAGCAAGTAGGTAGTGATGAGGCATTAAATAAATACAGAAGACTGAATAAATTCTGTAAAAAGCAAATCAAGACAGCAAAGATTGAGGCAGAGAGACTCATTGCCAGAGAAAGTAAAAATAATCCCAAAATATTCTTTAACTACATAAATGGCAAGAAACTAAAAATGATAGTGTTTGTCCCCTTACAAATAGTCTGGGTGAAATGGTGGATGAGGATGAGGAAAAAGCCAATATGCTAAATGACTTTTTTTCAACTGTATTTACACAAGAAAATCCCATGACAGATAACATGATCAGAGATAAAAAAATGTCTCCATTAAATGTCACCTGCTTAACCCAGCAGGAAGTACGGCGGCGTCTAAAAATCACTAAAGTTGACAAATCCCCGGCCCGGATGGGATACACCCCCGAGTACTGCAGGAATTAAGTACAGTTATAGATAGACCATTATTTTTAATCTTTAAAGATTCCATAATAACGGGTCTGTACCACAGGACTGGCGTATAGCAAATGTGGTGCCAATATTCAAAAAGGGAACAAAAACTGAACCTGGAAATTATAGGCCAGTGAGCTTAACATCTACTGTGGGTAAAATCCTGGAGGGTTTTTTAAGGGATACTATATTGGAGTATCTGAAGCTGAATAACCTCATGACACAGTATCAGCATGGGTTTACGAGGGACCGTTCTTGTCAGACTAATCTGATAAGCTTTTATGAAGGGGTAAGTTCAGGACTTACCAGGGGAGGAGTCCTGAGGAGATAATTTGCATATTCCCAGTGCCTTCTGGGATAAGTGAAGAGTCTCCACGAGCTCAAGGAACACTGGATTTTGGCTGTTGCAGCTGAAAGGAGGACATCAGTAAACCAGGGGAGGAGTCCCGAGGAGATAATTTGCATATTCCCAGTGCCTTCTGGGATAAGTGAAGAGTCTCCGCGAGCTCAAGGAACACTGATTTTGGCTGTTGCAGCTGAAAGGAGGATATCAGTAAACCAGGGGAGGAGTCCCGAGGAGATAATTTGCATATTCCCAGTGCCTTCTGGGATAAGTGAAGAGTCTCCGCGAGCTCAAGGAACACTGGATTTTGGCTGTTGCAGCTGAAAGGAGGACATCAGTAAAGGCGCGCGAGTTTTGGCTTATATTTCACCGCTTGATTATCTCTTGAACAATAAGAACATGGAAGAGGCTAGGAGCCATGTGGTGAGCTGCATTTCTTGCTACATGTTCATAGACTTACCAGTGGAAAAGCCAAACTTCACATGCCAGAAATGCAAGCTTGTGTCCCTGTTGGAGGAAAAGTTGCAAAATCTGGAAGAGAGGTTATCTACATTGAAGACCATTAAGGAAGGTGAAGAGTTCTTAGACAGAGCAGAATTATCTCTTCATGGTACAGAAAGAGAAGAAATTCGAAGTGCAACTGAAGAAACAGAGGAATGGAAGCATGTGACCCAGAGAAGCAGGAGGATCAGGAGGCAGTCAGCACCAATTCTGCTCAGGAACCAATACCAGGCTCTTACACAGGAGAACGATGAAGAAATACATCAGGATAAGACTTTGCCCACAAACAACCTTGTACGCCCTCAGAGTCCTCCTGAATGGAGAAAGAAAACTGTTGTGAAGAAGAAACGGAGAGTTGTTGTCATGGGCGATTCCCTGTTGAGAGGAACAGAGGCCGCTATCTGCAGACCGGATATAACCTCAAGAGAAATGTGCTGTCTTCCAGGTGCAAAAATTAAAGATGTGTCTGACAGGATATCAGGACTCTTCAGACCTAAAGATGACTACCCATTCCTGCTAATACATGTGGGGACAAATGACACCGCTAGAAATGACCTGGAAACCATCTGCAGTGACTTTGAAAACTTAGGTAAGAAAGTGAAAGAACTGGGAGCGCAGGTGGTCTTCTCTTCCATCCTCCCAGTGGATGGCCATGGAACAAGGAGGTGGAATAAGATTCTGCAGGTGAACAACTGGCTACGTCGATGGTGCCGTCAGCAAGGATTTGGATTTCTGGATCACGGAGTGAATTACCTATACGATGGACTACTTGCTAGAGATGGGGTGCACCTTACGAAGACTGGAAAACATGTATTTGGAAGTCGCCTTGCTACACTCATCAGGAGAGCTTTAAACTAGAACAATGTGGAAGGGAAGCAAAACGCCAGCAAAATCCATACACTTGACAAATACTATTGAGATTTCTGCTATTAGAAGTGAAGGGGAAGAACAAAGACAAAAAAATTTACATAATAAAAATATTGAAGGAAGAGAAACCAATCACAAACTAAAGTGTTTCTATACGAATGCACAAAGCATGGGCAACAAACAAGGAGAACTGGAGCTACTAACGCAGGAGAAGAAATATGATGTCATTGGAATCACTGAGACTTGGTGGGACGATACACATGATTGGAATACAAGGCTAGAAGGATACAACTTATTTGCAAGAAACAGACTTGATAAACGAGGAGGAGGTGTTGCATTGTATGTTAGAAAAGCGTATATCTGCACAGAGATTGACGCTTCAAAGACTGGGAGTTCTGTGGAAACTGTTTGGGTAAGAATACAAGGACAGAACAATGGAAAGGACACCATTGTAGGCATTTACTACAGGCCGCCTGTGCAAGCTGAAGATATGGATGAACTCTTTATGCATCAAATGGCCAAGTTCTCCAAAAAATATGACATAGTGGTCATGGGAGATTTCAACTATCCAGACATTTGTTGGGAATCTCTCTCAGGCAAAACTAACAGGTCCAGGAAATTCTTATCCTCTCTTGCTGACAACTTTATCTTCCAAAAGGTAATGGAGAAAACAAGGGGATCTGCTACCTTGGATCTAATCCTCATAAACAGGGAGGAAATGGTGGAGGAGGTAAGAGTGGCTGGGACTCTAGGAGGTAGTGACCATGCTATTTTAGAATTTTGGATAACAAGAGGAGGAAGACCTGTGAAGACTCAGACGTCAAGGTTAGATTTCAGAAAGGCAGATTTTAAGGAACTCAGAAAGAGAATTGGAGGGATCCAATGGCTGGATATCCTTAAGGACAAAAATGTCCAGGAAGGATGGAAAATCTTGAAAAATGAGATTCTCAAAGCACAATCGTTAACAATTCCGAAAAGAGGGAAGAATGGGAAGCATTTAAGGAAACCAGGATGGATGAACATAGAACTTAAACACATGCTAAAAAGGAAGAAAGAAATGTTTATCAAATGGAAAGAGGGAGGCATATCTAAAGAAGAATATAATGCCGTCTGCAGAACCTGCAGGGCACAAATCAGATTATCTAAAGCTGACAATGAATTAAGGCTTGCAAGTGACGTCAAAAGCAACAAAAAAGGATTTTGGGGATACGTCAAAAGTAAAAGAAAACTCAAAGATGCTATAGGATTTTTACAGGATGAAAATGATAAAATGGTAAGTCAGGATGTTGAGAAGGCTGAACTTTTAAATTCCTATTTTGCATCTGTTTTCTCTCAGAAAGGAAATGTAACATCAACTGATCTTCACTGTCCTATTAAAGGAATAGAAGAATCCAGGATATCTATAAACAGAAAGACAGTGAGGAAACACTTAGCTAACATAAATGAATTCAAGTCTCCAGGTCCAGATGAATTACACCCCAGGGTACTGAAGGAGATAGCAGAAGAAATTCTTGAACCACTGTCCATAATCTTTGAAAATTCTTGGAGAACAGGAGAAGTCCCAGAAGACTGGAGAAGAGCAAATGTTGTTCCTATCTTCAAAAAGGGGAAGAAGGTGGACCCAGGGAACTACAGGCCGGTGAGTCTGACTTCTATACCAGGAAAGATCTTTGAACAAATTATTAAAGAACATGTATGCAAGTACCTGGATAAGAATGAAGTGATTAAACAGAGTCAGCATGGGTTTGTAACTAATAAGTCATGTCAGACTAACTTAATTTCCTTCTATGACAGAATCACTGACTGGGTGGATCAGGGAAATGCTGTAGATATAGTATATCTTGACTTCAGCAAAGCATTTGACAAAGTATCTCACACAATCCTTATTGAAAAAATGACTAAGTATGGAATGGACAAGGCAACTGTTAGGTGGATTCATAACTGGCTTAGTGATCGGACCCAAAGAGTGGTTGTAAATGGCTGCACATCCAGTTGGAAGAATGTCTCAAGTGGGGTACCACAAGGCTCTGTTTTGGGCCCTGTATTGTTCAACATCTTTATCAATGATTTAGATGAAGGAATTGAGGGTAAACTGATCAAATTTGCTGATGACACAAAGCTAGGAGGGGTAGCTAATACTAGAGAAGAGAGAGAGAGGATTCAAAAAGATATACATAAACTGGAGCAGTGGGCAGCAACTAACAGAATGGATTTTAACAGGGAAAAATGCAAAGTACTACATCTGGGCAATAAAAATGAAAAAAGCATATACAAAATGGGAGGAATAGGGCTAAGTAACAGCACATGTGAAAAAGACTTGGGTATACTAATTGATAACAGACTTAACATGAGTCAACAGTGTGATGCAGCAGCAAAAAAGGCAAATGCAATTCTAGGATGTATCAACAGAAGCATACAGTCTAGATCACGTGAGGTCATTATTGCCCTCTACTCCTCTTTGGTCAGACCTCATCTGGAATACTGTGTCCAGTTTTGGTCACCACATTTAAAAAAGACATCAACAAACTGGAGCAAGTTCAGAGAAGAGCCACCAGAATGGTGACCGGTCTGCAAACCATGTCCTATGAGGAACGGTTGCAGGATTTGGGAATGTTTAGCTTGCAAAAAAGAAGACTGAGAGGAGACTTAATAGCTGTCTACAAATATCTCAAGGGCTGTCACATTGTAGAAGGATCATCTTTATTCTCATTTGCACAAGGAAAGACTAGAAGCAATGGGATGAAACTGAATGGGAGGAGACACAGATTAGATATTAGAAAAAACTTTTTGACAGTTAGAGTGATCAATGAGTGGAACAGGCTGCCACAAGAGGTGGTGAGTTCTCCTTCAATGGAAGTCTTCAAACAGAGGCTGGATAGACATCTGTCTGGGATGATTTAGAGAATCCTGCTTTGAGCAGGGGGTTGGACCAGAAGGCCCAGGAGGTCCCTTCCAACTCTACCATTCTATGATTCTATGATTCTATGACTGGACCAAGGGAATACAGTGGACGTGGTGTTCATGGACTTCTCAAAAGCTTTTGATACAGTGCCACACAAAAGGTTGATACATAAAATGAGAACAATGGGGATAGGGGAAAATATGTGTAAGTGGGTTAAGAACTGGCTCATGGATAGAAAACAAAGGGTGGTTATTAATGGAGCACACTCGGACTGGGTCACGGTTAGCAGTGGGGTACCACAGGGGTCAGTATTGGGGCCGCTTCTCTTTAACATATTTATTAATGACCTTGTAGGGGGCATACAGAGTAGTATTTCAATATTTGCAGATGACACTAAACTCTGCAGGGTAATAAATACAGAGGAGGATAATTTTATATTACAGGAGGATTTATGTAAACTAGAAGCTTGGGCTGATAAATGGCAAATGAGCTTTAATGGGGATAAATGTAAGGTCATGCACTTGGGTAGAACAAATAAGATGTATAATTATGTGCTTAATTGTAAAACACTGGGCAAAACTGTCACTGAAAAAGACCTGGGTGTATGGGTGGACGACAAACTCACATTTAGTGGCCAATGTCAGGCAGCTGCTGCCAAGGCAAATAAAATAATGGGATGCATTAGACGAGGCATAGATGATCATGAGGAGAACATAATTTTACCTCTATACAAGTCACTGGTGCGACCACACTTAGAATACTGTGTGCAGTTCTGGTCTCCGGTGTATAAGAAAGACATAGCTGAACTGGAGCGGGTGCAGAGAAGAGCGACCAAGGTTATTAGAGAACTGGGGGGTCTGCAATACCAAGACAGGTTATTAGAGCACTGGGGGGTCTGCAATACCAAGACAGGTTATTAGAGAACTGGGGGGTCTGCAATACCAGGACAGGTTATTAGAGAACTGGGGGGTCTGCAATACCAGGACAGGTTATTAGAGAACTGGGGGGTCTGCAATACCAGGACAGGTTATTAGAGAACTGGGGGTCTGCAATACCAGGACAGGTTATTAGAGAACTGGGGGGTCTGTAATACCAGGACAGGTTATTAGAGCACTGGGGGGTCTGCAATACCAGGACAGGTTATTAGAGAACTGGGGGGTCTGCAATACCAAGACAGGTTATTAGAGAACTGGGGGGTCTGCAATACCAGGACAGGTTATTAGAGCACTGGGGGGTCTGCAATACCAGGACAGGTTATTAGAGCACTGGGGGGTCTGCAATACCAGGACAGGTTATTAGAGCACTGGGGGGTCTGCAATACCAGGACAGGTTATTAGAGCACTGGGGGGTCTGCAATACCAGGACAGGTTATTAGAGAACTGGGGGGTCTGCAATACCAAGACAGGTTATTAGAGAACTGGGGGGTCTGCAATACCAAGACAGGTTATTAGAGAACTGGGGGTCTGCAATACCAGGACAGGTTATTAGAGAACTGGGGGGTCTGTAATACCAGGACAGGTTATTAGAGCACTGGGGGGTCTGTAATACCAGGACAGGTTATTAGAGAACTGGGGGTCTGCAATACCAGGACAGGTTATTAGAGCACTGGGGGGTCTGCAATACCAGGACAGGTTATTAGAGCACTGGGGGTCTGCAATACCAGGACAGGTTATTAGAGCACTGGGGGTCTGCAATAACAGGACAGGTTATTACACTTGGGGTTATTTAGTTTGGAAAAACGAAGGCTTAGGGGTGATCTTATTACAATGTATAAATATATGAGGGGACAGTACAGAGACCTTTCTAATGATCTTTTTACTCTTAGACCTGTGACGGGGACGAGGGGGCATCCTCTACGTCTGGAGGAAAGAAGGTTTAGCCATAATCACAGACGCAGATTCTTTACTGTAAGAGCAGTGAGACTATGGAGCTCTCTGCCGTCTAATGTTGTAATGAGTGATTCCCTACTAACATGTAAGAAGGGACTGGATGAAAAGTATAATATTACAGGCTATATTCACTAGTTTCCTAGATACAACGTTGATCCAGGGAGCTAGTCTGATTGCCGTATGTGGAGTCGGGAAGGAATTTTTTTCCCCAATGTGAAGCTTACTGTTTGCCACTTGGGTTTTTTTTTGCCTTCCTCTGGATCAACATGTTAGGGCAGGTTAGGATAGGATATGGGTTGAACTAGATGGACTTAAAGTCTTCCTTCAACCTTAATAACTATGTTACTATATATACTAGGAAGGAGCCCATGATGGAGACTTATATACCAGAAAGAAGCCCAGGATGGAGACATATATACTAGGATGGAGCCCAGGATGGGGACATATATACTAGGATGGAGCCCAGGATGGGGACATATATATACCAGGAAGGAAACCAGGATGGGAACATATATACCAGGAAGGAGCCCAGGATAGGGACATATATACTAGGATGGAGCCCAGAATGGAGACATATATACCAGGAAGGAACCCAGGATGGGACATATATACTAGGAAGGAGCCCAGGATGGGAACATATATACCAGGAAGGAGCCCAGGATGAGGACATATATACCAGGAAGGAACCCAGGATGGGGACATATATACTAGGAAGGAGCCCAGGATGGGGACATATATACCAGGAAGGAGTCCAGGATTGGAACATATATACCAGGAAGAAGCCCAGGATGGGAACATATATACCAGGAAGGAGCCCAGGATGGGAACATATATGCCAGGAAGGAGCCCAGGATGGGAACATATATACCAGAAAGGAGCCCAGGATGGAGATATATATACCAGGAAGGATCCCAGGATTGGAACATATATACCATGAAGGAGCCCAGGATGGGAACATATATACCAGGAAGGAGCCCAGGATGGGAACATATATACCAGGAAGGAACCCCGGATGGGGACATATATAGCAGGAAGGAGCCCAGGATGGAGATATATATACCAGGAAAGAGCCCAGGATGAGAACATATATACCAGGAAGGAACCCAGGATGGGGACATATATACTAGAAAGGAGCCAGGATGGGAACATATATACCAGGAAGGAGCCCAGGATGAGGACATATATACCAGGAAGGAACCCAGGATGGGAACATATATACCAGGAAGGAACCCAGGATGGGGACATATATAGCAGGAAGGAGCCCAGATGGAGACATATATACCAGGAAGGAGCCCAGGTTGAGAACATATATACCAGCAAAGAACCCAGGATGGGGACATATATACTAGAAAGGAGCCAGGATGGGGACATATATACTAGAAAGGAGCCCAGGATGAGAACATATAAAATAGGCAAGAACCCAGGAAGGGATATATACCAGGAAGGAACCCAGGATGGGAACATATATACCAGGAAGGAGCTCAGGATGGGGACATATATACCAGGATGGGGACAAATATACTAGGAAGGAACCCAGGATGGCGACATATATACCAGAAAGAAGCCCAGGATGGAGACATATATACTAGGATGGTGTTATGTTCTGCTACAATCACTAAGGAAAGAAGGGATATCTGTCCCTACGATAGAACTAAGCTAGATCCCTACGATGTAACGGGGAACCTGATCCTGCGATCAGACCCGCTAAAGTCCTCAGCTAGTCTGTACGAAGACCTATAGAAGCGAGGAAGGGATCCCTACAAGAACTAGGGACTGGGAAAAGATGGACACCTCCTAACAGAAGTTGTAGCAGTAAAATACAAAAAAAAACAACATAGAACATAAAGGTCCGAAGACCAAGCAAAACTGACTGAGTAAGGTAACAAAGCACCTGGCTAGCTAAAGAGTAGAAATTACAATGAAGTCCAGCAAAGTCAGATGGGCGGAGCAGGATTAAATAGGCAAAAAAGGTCATGTGACCAGCAAGATAGAAAAAAAACTAACAGGAGAGTTCTAACAGATGGAGCCCAGGATGGGGACATATATACTAGGAAGGAACCCAGGATAGGGACAGATATACCAGGAAGGAACCCAGGATGGGAACATATATACCAGGAAGGAGCCCAGGATAGGGACATAACAGGAGAGTCCTAACAGTACCCCCTTCTAAGAGGATCCTCCGGATGCCCTAGGCCCAGGCTTATCCGGAAACCTCTTGTGAAACGCTCAGACAAGTCTAGACGCAGAAACATCATCCACCCTCACCCATGAGTTATCCTCGGGTCCGAAACCCTTCCAAGCGCCGAGATACTGCAAACTCCCTCTATACCGTCTAGAATTTTGGATGCGGGAAATTTCATATTCCCCGTCCTCCACCACCGGGGGAACAGGTGGCATTGGTGTCTCCATCCGACACATCAGCTCTTTTCAACAGAGAAACATGAAACACCGGATTAATCTTCCAGGAGGTAGGAACCTCCAACCTAACAGCAGATTAGTTAACAACCTGAAGCACCTTAAAGGGCCCTACAAACTTGGGACCCAATTTTTTAGAAGGAATCCTCAACCGCAGATTCTTAGAGGACAACCAAACCATGTCACCAATAGCAAACAAAACCTCTTGTCGTTTCCTATCAAAGTACCCTTTAGATTTTCTGTTAGCCTCCTGAAGATTACCACGTACATCCGTCCAAACTCTCTCCAAATCACCAGAAAAATTCTCCTCTTCAGGTACAGCCGATACAATTTGGAGAATGACCCAAACTACGGATGTCTCCCAGTGCAACAAAAAAAGGCGAACAACCAGCAGAAGCGGATGTATGGTTGTTAAGAGCAAACTCAGCAAGTGGCAGAAACTCAGACCACCCCTCTTGATTATCAGTCACAAAACAACGCAAGAACTGCTCAACATCCTGGTTTTTCCTTTCTGTCTGGCCATTAGACTCAGGATGATATCCGGATGAAAACGACAAATGAACTCCCAACCTGTCACAAAAGGCGCGCCAAAAATGAGCCACAAACTGAGGTCCCCTATCAGAAACAATGTCAGTAGGAACGCCATGTAGTCTGACAATTTCCTTGACAAAGGCCTTAGCGAGAGTCAGCGCAGGGCAGTTTGATGAAAGGAACCAAGTGACACATCTTGCTAAAACGGTCCACGACCACCCAGATGACAGTGAAACCCTCAGAGGGGGAAGGTCAGTAATAAAGTCCATAGCCAAATGTGTCCAAGGTGCACTAGGAACCTCCAGAGGGCAAAGCAACCCCGCAGCAGGAGTATGTGAAGACTTAGATCTAGCACACACAGTGCATTGATGCACCCACTTAATGACTTCCTTCTGCCATCCAGGCCACCAAAAACTGCGACCCACAAGTCTCTTGGTCTCAGAGATTCCAGGATGACCTGCCAACCGAGACTCATGACACTCAACAAACAAATCTCTCCTAAAGGTCCCAGGCACAAACAACCTCCCATGCGGCGTGTTAGATGGGGCATTCTCCTGTGCTTTAAGAATCTCATCTTCCAACACAAGAGTCCAAAGCAGCAATCACAACCCCATCTTGTAAAATGTTCTCCTCCTCCTCAGCACCGACCATGTTAGAAAAGCTGCGAGACAAAGCATCAGCTTTAACATTCTTAGTACCTGGGATGTAAGTAACGGAAAAATTAAACCGCAAGAAAAACAGTGCCCACCTAGCCTGACGGGCATTCAAGCGTTTGGCAGCATCAAGGTAGATCAGATTTTTATGATCAGTGAAAACCTGAACGGGAAATTCAGCACCTTCCAAGAGATGTCGACAGTGTTCAAATGCGAGTTTAATGGCCAACAATTCCCGATTACCAATATCGTAATTCAGTTCAGTCTCAGAAAAATTTTTTGAAAAAAAGGCACAGGGATGTATTCCATCCGTGTTTTCCTGAGACAACACCGCGGCGACCCCCACAGAAGAAGCATCAACCTCAACCAAAAACGGTTTAGTCACATCAGGCTGCATAAGAATGGGAGCAGAGCTGAACCTCTCCTTTAGCAACACAAAAGCTTCAATGGCCTCAGTAGTCCACTGAACCGCATCAGCACCTTTCCTGGTGAGATCGGTCAGTGGTTTGACAATAATAGAAAAATTTTTAATGAATTTTCTATAATAATTGGCGAACCCCAAAAACCTCTGTATTGATTTCACACCAATAGGTCTAGGCCAATCCTGCACAGCTTGCACTTTCACCGGGTCCATCTCAAAACCTTCACTGGAGACAATGTAGCCCAAAAAACTAAGTCTCTGTACAGCGAACTCACATTTTTCTAGTTTGGCAAAAAGTGAATTATCACTCAGTAACTGTAATACCTCACGCACACTCCTCCAATGAGACTCCAAATCCAGTGAATAAATCAAAATGTCATCCAAATACACAACCACACTTCTGCCGATCAAAGGTCTAAGGATGTCATTAATAAGATTCTGAAAAAATGCCGGAGCACTGGAAAGCCCAAAAGGCATAACCAGATTCTCAAAATGACCCAGTGGAGTGTTAAACGCAGTCTTCCATTCATCCCCCTCCTTCATGCGCAACAAATTGTATGCCCCTCGAAGATCAATTTTCGAGAACCACTTGGCCCCCGCTAACTGGTTAAACAAATCAGGAATCAATGGCAGTGGGTAAGGATTGCGTACAGTAATCTTATTAATCTCACGAAAATCCAGACAAAGCCGTAAACCGCCATCCTTTTTTTTACAAAAAAAAAATCCAACAGCCACAGGAGACTTGGAAGGCCTAATGTGACCGGCGGCCAAGCTTGTCTGTATGTATTCCTCCAAAGCCTTTCTCTCAGGAATAGTCAAATTAAATAAACGACTTTTAGGAAGAGTCGCTCCAGGGACAAATTCAATTGCACAATCATAATCTCTATGAGGAGGCAATACCTGCGATTCTTTATCAGAAAAAACTTTCCAAAAATCCTGAATAGGTACAGGTAATTCCCCTTTATCCACAGCAGCAATACGCCGTTACAACACTTGTCATAACAATTAGGACTCCAGGACTTAATTTCATTGGTAGACCAATCCAGTACTGGATTGTGCAATTTTAACCAGTGTAACCCCAAAACCACCGGAGAAGGTAAATTATTCAATACTACCAAATCCAAATTCTCTTGGTGAACACCATTAATAGTGAGGGGAAATTCACAGATCTTGTGAGTAACATTCTTCAAGGGAGAGCCATCAACAGAAACCACAGTAATAGGGGATGACAAAAGTTTGGGTTTTAATTTAAGTTTTTCCAAGAATCCCCCATCAATCACATTCAGAGTAGAACCACAATCCACAAATATCCGAAATTACATTAATTCTTCCTGAGCAGCAGTAGTGGCAGAAAGAAAGACGCCCTTAGTGTTTAAACAGGCTATACGAGTGGAACTGACCCTTTTTTTTTTCTTTGTTCATATGAAGCACACAGTTCTTAATGAAATGGTCAGATTTGCCGCAATAAAAGCACAAACCTTCAGAAAACCTGCCGTCTTTTTCCTGAGAGCGAGGTGCCATCGCTCCAATCTTCATCGGCTCTCCAATGTCAGTACAAACCCTCTCAAGACTTGGAGCTGACATGGCAGAGGATTTACTCTCATTAACCCTTGCACTCCGTCTCCTATCCACCCGTATAGCTAATTGCATAGCCTCCTGCAAGTTACCAGGTGTGGGATAAACAATTAGCAAATCTTTAACCCTTTCACCTAGCCCTGCAAGAAACAAACTTTTCAAAGCTGAATCGTTCCACCCCACCTGAGTAGACCACCGACGGAAGTGAGTACAATATTTTTCCACATTACCTGATCCCTGTCTCAAACGTCTCAATTCTGTCTCAGCTGATGAGACACGATCAGGATCATCATACAATAACCCCAAAGCAGAAAAAAAAAACTATCCACTGATCTAAAGCATGGATCACTAGGTTGTAGAGAAAAGGCCCACTCCTGAGGTTCTTTGCTCAAAAGTGACATTATGAACCCTATGCGCTGTGATTAATCACCAGAGGATCTGGGTCTCAAATGAAAATACAACAAGCAAGCATTTTTAAAAGAAAAAAAATCTTTTTGTTCACCAAAAAATAAATCAGGCAAACGTACCTTTGGCTCCATGAAATGTGCTCCAGAACAGCTACTCACTTGTTGCTGGAGCTCGACCACCTCCAGAGAGAGTCCCTGCAGGCGTTGAGCCAAGTCCCAAACCGACACCATGATGGAAACTGGAAATCTTTCCTTAGAGATATTTCTTGGCTGGACTTACTGTTATGTTCTGCTACAAGCACTAAGGAAAGAAGGGAATTCTGTCCCTACGATAGAACTAAGCTAGATCCCTACGATGTAACAGGGAACCTGATCCTGCGATCAGACCCGCTAAAGTCCTCAGATAGTCTGTACGAAAGACCTATAGATGCGAGGAAGGGATCCCTACAAGAACTAGGGACTGGGAGAAAGATGGACACCTCCTAACAGAAGTTGTAGCAGTAAAAGACAAAAAAAACAACATAGAACATAAAGGTCCGAAGACCAAGCAAAACTGACTGAGTAAGGTAACAAAGCACCCGGCTAGCTAAAGAGTAGAAATTACAATGAACTCTAGCAAAGCCAGAAGGGCGGAGCAGGATTAAATAGGCAAAAAAGGTCATGTGACCAGCAAGATAGAAAAAACCTAACAGGAGAGTTCTAACAGATGGAGCCCAGGATGGGGACATATATACTAGGAAGGAGCCCAGGAAGGGGACAGATATACCAGGAAGGAACCCAGGATGGGAACATATATACCAGGAAGGAGCCCAGGATAGGGACATATATACCAGGAAGGAGCCCAGGATGGGAACATATATACGAGGAAGGAGCCCAGGATGGGGACATATATGCCAGGAAGGAGCCCAGGATTGGAACATATATACCAGGAAGGAGCCCAGGATGGGAACATATATACCAGGAAGGAGCCCAGGATGGGAACATATATACCAGGAAGGAACCCAGGATGGGGACATATAGCAGGAAGGAGCCCAGGATGGAGATATATATACCAGGAAGGAGCCCAGGATGAGAACATATATACCAGGAAGGAACCCAGGATGGGGACATATATACTAGAAAGGAGCCAGGATGGGAACATATATACCAGGAAGGAACCCAGGATGAGAACATGTATACCAGGAAGGAACCCAGGATGGGAACATATATACCAGGAAGGAACCCAGGATGGGGACATTTATAGCAGGAAGGAGCCCAGGATGCAGACATATATACCAGGAAGGATCCCAGGATGAGAACATATATACCAAGAAAGAACCCAGGATAGGGACATATATACTAGAAAGGAGCCAGGATGGGGACATATATACCAGGAAGGAGCCCAGGATGAGAACATATATACTAGGAAGGAGCCCAGGATGGGAACATATATACTAGGAAAGAACCCAGGAAGGAGACATATATACCAGGAAGGAACCCAGGATGGAAACATATATACCAGGAAGGAGCCCAGGATGGGGACATATATACCAGGATGGGGACATACTGTATATACTAGGAATGAACTCAGGATGGTGACATATATACCAGGAAGGAGCCCAGGATGGGGACATATATACCAGGAAGGAACCCAGGATGGGACATATATACCAGGAAGGAACCCAGGATGGGAACATATATATTAGAAAGGAGCGCAGGATGGGGACATATATACCAGGATGGGGACATATATACTAGGAAGGAACCCAAGATGAGGACATATATACTAGGAAGGAGCCCAGGGTGGGGACATATATACTAAGAAGGAACCCAGGATGGGGCATATATACCAGGAAGGAGCCCAGGATGGCGACATATATACTAGAAAGGAACCAGGATGGGGACATATATACTAGGAAGGAACCCATAATGGGGACATATCTACCAGGAATGAACCCAGTAAGGGAACATATATACCAGGAAGCAGCACAGGATGGGAACATATATACTAGGAAGGAGCCCAGGATGGGAACATATATACCTGGAAGGAGCCCAGGATGGGGACATACAGTGCCTGCAAGTAGTATTCAACCCCCTGCAGATTTAGCTGGTTGACACATGCGGAATTAACTTGGCATTGTGACATTTGTACTGTAGATCAGCCTGGAAGTGAGAAATGCACTGCAGCAAAAAAATTTTTTATAATTTTTTTTTTTAACCCCTTCACCCCCAAGGGTGGTTTGCACGTTAATGACCGGGCCAATTTTTACAATTCTGACCACTGTCTCTTTATGAGGTTATAACTCTGGAACGCTTCAACGGATCTTCGCGATTCTGAGACTGTTTTCTCGTGACATATTGTACTTCATGTTAGTGGTAAAATTTCTTCGATATAACTTGCGTTTATTTTTGAAAAAACGCAAATATGGCGAAAATTTTTAAAATTTTGCAATTTTCAAACTTTGAATTTTTATTCCCTTAAAACAGAGAAATATATCACACAAAATAGTTAATAAATAACATTTCCCACATGTCTACTTTACATCAGCACAAATTTGGAACCAAAATTTTTTTTTGTTAGGAAGTTATAAGGGTTAAAAGTTGACCAGCGATTTCTCATTTTTACAACAAAATTTACAAAGCCATTTTTTTTAGGGACCACCTCACATTTGAAGTCACTTTGAGGAGTCTATATGGCAGAAAATACTCAAAACTGACACCATTCTAAAAACTGCACCCCTCAAGGTACTCAAAACCACATTCAAGAAGTTTATTAACCCTTCAGGTGCTTCACAGTAACTAAAGCAACGTGGAAGGAAAAAATGAATATTTTACTTTTTAGCCACAAAAATGATCTTTTACAAACTTTTTTTTTATTTTCACAAGGGTAAAAGGAGAAAATGGACAGATAAGGTTGTTATGCAATTTCTCCTGAGTACGCCAATACCCCATATGTGGGGGAAAACCACTGTTTGGGCACACGGCAGAGCTCGTAAGGGAAGGAGCGACGTTTCACTTTTTCAAACTAAAATTGGCTGGAATTTAGATTGGATGCCATGTCGCGTTTGGAGAGCCCCTGATGCGCCTAAACAGTGGAAACCCCCCACAAGTGACACCATTTTTGAAACTAGACCCCCTAAGGTACTTATCTAGATCTGTTGTGAGCACTTTGAACCCTCAAGTGTTTCACAAAAGTTTATAAAGCCTGGGTGTGAAAAAAAAAAAATCAATTTTCCACAAAAATGATTTTTTAGTCCCAAATTTTTGAATTTTCCCAAGGAAATTGGACCCCAAAAGTTGTTGTCCAATTTGTCCTGAGTACGCTGATACCCCATATGTGGGGGGGGGAACTGTTTGGGCGCACGGCAGGGCTTGGAAAGGAAGTAGTAACGTTTTGGAATGCAGACGTTAATGGGGGTCATGTTCCATTTGCAGTGCCCCAGATGAGCCTAAACAGTGGAAACCCCCCACAAGTGACCCCATTTTGGAAACTAGACCCCCTAAGGAACTTATCTAGATCTTTGGTGAGCACTTTGAACTCCCAAGTGCTTCACACAAGTTTATAATGCCCGGGCATGAAAATAAAAAATCCTATTTTTTTCCCACAAAAATTATCTTTTAGTCACTAATTTTTTATTTTCCCAAGGGTAACAGGAGAAATTGGACCACATAAGTTGTTGTCCAATTTGTCCTGAGTACGCTGATACCCCATATGTGGGGGGGAACCACTGTTTGGGCGCAAGGCAGAGCTCGGAATGGAAGGAGCACCATTTGACTTTTTCCAACCAAAATTGGCTGGAATTGAGTTTGGATGCCATGTTGCATTTGGAGAGCCCCTGATGTGCCTAAACAGTGGAAACCCCCCACAAATAACCCCATTTGGGAAACTAGACCCCCTAAGGAACTTATCTAGATTTTTGATGAGCAATTTGAACCCCAAGTGCTTCACACAAGTTTATAACGTAGAGCCGTAAAATTTAAAAATCATATTTTTTCCACAAAAATGATCTTTTCACCCCAATTTTTATTTTTCCAAGGGTAACAAGACTCCAAAAGTTATTGTGCAATTTGTCCTGAGTGCGCTGATACCCCATATGTGGGGGTAAACCACTGTTTGGGTGCATGGCAGAGTTTGGAAGGGAAGGAGCGCCGTCTGACTTTTTCAACGCAGAATTGGCTGGACGCCATGTCGTGTTTGGAGAGCTCCTGATCTGCCTAAACAGTGGAAACCCCCCACAAATGACACCATTTTGGAAACTAGACCCCTCAAGGAACTTATCTAGATGTGTGGTGAGAACTTTGAACCCCCAGGTGTTTCACTAAAGTTTATAACGTACAGCCGTAAAATAAAAAATCCTTTTTTTTTTTTACAAAAATTATTTTTTCGCCCCCAATATTTTATTTTCACAAGGGTAACAGAAGAAATTGGAACGCAAAAGTTGTTGTCCAATTTGTCCTGAGTACACTGATACCCAATATGTGGGCGAAAACTACTGTATGGGCACACGTCGGGGCTCGGAAGGGAAGTAGTGACGTTTTGGATTGCAGACTTTGATGGAATGGTCTGGGGGCGTCATGTCACATTTGGAGAGCCCCTGATGCACCTAAACAGTGGAAACCCCCCACAAGTGACCCCATTTTGGCAAATAGACCCCACAAGGAACTTATCTAGATGTGTGGTGAGCACTTTGAACCCCGAAGTGCTTCACAGAAGTTTATAACGCACAGCCGTAAAAATAAAAAATCTTTTTTTTTTTACAAAAATGATTTTTTCGCCCCCAATATTTTATTTTCACAAGGGTAACAGGAGAAATTGGACCACAAAAGTTGTTGTCCAATTTGTCCTGAGTACGCTGATACCCAATATGTGGGAGAAAACTACTGTATGGGCGCACGTCAGGGCTCGGAAGGGAAGTAGTGACGTTTTGGATTGCAGACTTTGATGGAATGGTCTGGGTGCGTCATGTCGCATTTGGAGAGCCCCTGATGCGCCTAAACAGTGGAAACCCCCACAAGTGACCCCATTTTGGAAAATAGACCCCACAAGGAACTTATCTACATGTGTGGTGAGCACTTTGAACCCCGAAGTGCTTCACAGAAGTTTATAACGCACAGCTGTAAAAATAAAAAATCTTTTTTTTTTTTTGCAAAAATGATTTTTTCGCCCCAATATTTTATTTTTACAAGGGTAACAGGAGAAATTGGACCCCAAAAGTTGTTGCCCAATTTGTCCTGAGTACGCTGATACCCAATATGTGGGAGAAAACTACTGTATGGGTACACGTTGGGGCTCGGAAGGGAAGTAGTGACGTTTTGGATTGCAGACTTTGATGGAATGGTCTGGGGGCGTCATGTCGCATTTGGAGAGCCCCTGATGCGCCTAAACAGTGGAAATCCCCAACAAGTGACCCCATTTTGTAAAATAGACCCCACAAGGAACTTATCTAGGTGTGTGGTGAGCGCTATGAAGCCCCAAGTGCTTCACAGAAGTTTATAATGTACAGCCGTAAAAACAAAAAATTAATTTTTTTTGTACAAAAATGATATTTTCGCCCCCAGTTTTTTATTTTCCCAAGGGTAACAGAAGAAATAGGACAAATTGCACAATAACTCTTGGGGTCCAGAGTACGCTGATACCCCATATGTGGGGATAAACTACTGTTTGGACGCATGGCAGAGCTCAGAAGTGAAGGAGCACCGTTTGACTTTTTCAACGCAGAATTGGCTGGAATTGAGATCAGACGCCATGTCACATTTGGAGAGCCCCTGATGTGCCTAAACAGCGGAAACCCCCCAATTCTAACTCCAACCCTAACCCCAACACACCCCTAACCCTAGTCCCAAACCTAACCACAAACCTAACCCTAACACACCCCTAATCCCAACCCTAACCCTAACCCTAACTTTAGCCGCAACCCTAACCCTAACCCTAATGGGAAAACGGAAATAAATACATTTTTTTATTTTTATTATTTTTCCCTAACTAAGGGGGTGATAAAGGGGGGTTTGATTTACTATTTATAGCGGGTTTTTATGATTGGCAGCTGTCACGCTAAAAGACGCTTTTTATTGCAAAAATAGTTTTTTGCATCGCCACATTTTGAGAGCTATAATTTTTGCATATTTTGGCCCACAGAGTCATGTGAGGTCTTATTTTTTGCGGTACGAGTTGACGTTTTTATTGGTACCATTTTTGAGCAGGTGACATTTTTTGATCGCTTTTTATTTCGATTTTTGGGAGGTTAGAATGAACAAAAATCAGCAATTCATGAATTTCTTTTGGGGGAGGCGTTTTTATTGTTCCGCATGTGGTAAAATTGATAAAGCAGTTTTATTCTTCGGGTCAGTACGATTATGGCGATACCTCATTTATATCATTTTTTTATGTTTTGGCGCTTTTATAGAATGAAAACAATTTTATATAAAAAATTATTATTTTTCCTCGCTTTATTCTGCGAGCTATAACTTTTTTATTTTTTTGCTGATGATGCTGTATGGCAGCTCGTTTTTTGCGGGACAAGATGACGTTTTCAGCGGTACCATGTTTATTTATATCGGTCTTTTTGATCGCGCGTTATTCCACTTTTTGTTCGGCGGTATGATGATAAAGCATTGATTTTTTGCTTCGTTTTTTTTTTTTTTAAGGGGTTCACTAAAGGGGTTAACTAGTGGGACAGTTTTATAGGGGGGGTCGTTACGGACGCGGCGATACCAAATATGTGTACTTTTATTGTTTTGTTTTTTTTATTTACAGGAAGAAATGAATTTATTGGGGAATATATATTTTTTTTTTTATTTATTTTGGATTTTTTTTTATAACATGTTTATTATTATTTTTTTAACTTTTTTACTTTGTCCCAGGGTGGGAAATCACTGTATTTTATCAGATCGCTGGTGTGACAGTGTGCACAGCACTCTGTCACACCAGCGATCGCACAGGCATAGATGCAGGCGTCTCAGTGCCTGCTCTCGGCAGGCACTGAGGTAGCCGCCTCCCTCCAGGACCCCGGCGCCATATTGGATCCGGGTCCTGGGAGGGAGGAAGCCCTCAGAACAGCGCGATCACATCGCGCTGGTCTGAGGGTCTCAGGGGGGCGCGCAGGGAGCCCCCACCCTGCGCGATCCTCCCCTGTGCCCCCAGTACACCGCGATCATATTTGATCGCGGTGTGCTAGGGGTTAATGTGCCGGGAGCGGTCCGTGACCGCTCCTGACACACAGTCAC
Source organism: Oophaga sylvatica (assembly GCA_033576555.1). Taxonomy (NCBI): domain Eukaryota; kingdom Metazoa; phylum Chordata; class Amphibia; order Anura; family Dendrobatidae; genus Oophaga; species Oophaga sylvatica. The sequence goes on along the minus strand of JARQOD010000929.1, from coordinate 32,105 downwards.
GGGTGTCCGCTGTGATAATCAGCTGACACCCGGCGGCGATTAGCTGCGCTCCCCTCAGGAGCGCAGCTGATCGCCTATGACGTACTATCCCGTCCATGGGCAGAATGGCACGGGTTTTATGGACGGGATAGTACGTCTAATGTCAGAGAGGGGTTAAAAAACGTTAAAAGTTAATTCAGAGTGTCATTTATTATTCAACCCCTCAAACCACAAGAATTCTGTTTGGTCCCCCTAAAGTATTAAGAAGTAGTTCAGGCACCAAGAATAATGAGCTTCACATGTGTGGAATAATGATCTCTTTTGCCAGCCTTTTCTGACTATTTAAGACCCTCCCCAAACTTGTGAACAGCACTCATACATGGTCAACATGGGAAAGACAAAGGAGCCTTCCAAGGCCATCAGAGACAAGATCGTGGAGGGTCACAAGGCTGGCAAGGGGTACAAAACCCTTTCCAAGGAGTTGGACCTACCTGTCTCCACTGTTGGGAGCATCATCCGTAAGTGGAAGGCTTATGGAACTACTGTTAGCCTTCCACGGCCTGGACAGCTTTTGAAAGTTTCCTCCCGTGCCGAGGCCAGGCTTGTCCGAAGAGTCAAGGCTAACCCAAGGACAACAAGGAAGGAGCTCCGGGAAGATCTCATGGCAGTGGGGACATTGGTTTCAGTCAATACCATAAGTAACGTACTCCACCGCAATGGTCTCCGTTCCAGACGAGCCCATAAGGTACCTTTACTTTCAAAGCATCATGTCAAGGCTCGTCTACAGTTTGCTCATGATCACTTGGAGGACTCTGAGACAGACTGGTTCAAGGTTCTATGGTCTGATGAGACCAAGATCGAGATCTTTGGTGCCAACCACACACGTGACGTTTGGAGACTGGATGGCACTGCATATGTGTAGCCCTGGTGTGAAGGCACACGCAGTACCCTGGAGAATGTGCGGAGAGGTAACAGTTTAATGCTCAATAAACATTCACTCCAACACACACTTAGACACACCCAGCAGGGGTGTATAGGGGAGTGTCCTGTAGCACAGTGCAGTCTGAGAGTTCTCCTGTAAGCGTGCAGACAGGGGAGTCGGAAGGCTTCTCCTGAGTGTGGAGGGAATCAGGACTAGTGCCTGTTGGAGAAACGAGATTCCTGTCAATACAGAGAGACAGTGCAAAAGTGGAGGCTAGTACGGATAACTGAATATTATCCTAGCCTAGTCAGTGCTGATATTAAGAGTTGAGCAGGGCGAAGGGCGCAGTAGGAAGAATTCAGCAGTGCCTTAAGGATTGGACTATCCTGCACATTGTTCACCGGTCACTGGAGACCGAAGTGTCACTACAGCTTCAGGCGTAGTGGTAGAAAAACCAGAGTCTTACTGGACCTTAGGTCACAGAAAGCAGCCCTTGGAGTGTCGGTACGTAACTGGAGTCTGGGAGAGTGGAACCTTGAGTCGATGCAGGACAACAGTAGGAACTCAGCTCTCTCACATTAAAGGAAGACTCCGACCACAAAACTGACCGGGCAGTACAGCTGAGGAGTTAGCTGGAGAAATCGGAGTGAACTTAGCTCTATGCAGGTTGGACTCATCGTATTGGAAAGTTAAGGAGGCCTATAATCTGCTCATCCGTTACCTCAAAACACATCCTCCACCCGACCAGCCTCCCTGGGACCTGCCTTATCATCTGACAAGTAAAAGGTATGGAAAGACGCTGGATGGTGTGAGACTGATTCATTTATCTGCACCCTACATCATTAATACCATAGACTTTGAGGGACCAGTCCCACCTGTGGGGGACCCGTCATCTAGCTGCCACAACATCCCCTCAGAGATCTACTGCAGCGCTGGTCTTAGTGATCAGAAAACTACAGGTGGCGTCACGAACCGTTATATACCAAATCCCCTGTAAATATTCCCCCCTTTAACGCCTGACCGCCAGGGACACGGAACGAGCCACGCTACCAGTGACATTCCCTATAGAAATCTACAGGCTCGGCTCCGAGTACCCCATATCCCTGGTAACCCACAATTGTGGTGCGGGTCACACAACTTGGCGTCACGAACAGGATGCGAAACTCGCAAAATTGCGAGCCCTGTGTGCCTGTGGAGGTGTTTTTGTGAAAAAGGACTGTTTGCTATTTTTGGCGCTAAAATCCGCCATTTTGCCGCCAAATTCGCACCCTCAGGCGCTGAAGAAGAAGGTGGGCGTGGATTCGTGGGCGTGTACCCCCTGTGGCGCGAAGAGAATGCCTGCCCTCTCAAAGTGCTATTACAACATGCGATCCTGCCCTACAGCAAAGAAGGTCCGCCTCCTCTTCACCTTCCCTGCGAGGAGGAGACGCAAACCCCGCCTCCACGGAAGAGACCGGACGGCTCTAGAAGAAACGAGACGGTTCTGGAACATCATGGAGGCAGGACGTGTGCAGCCGAGCAGGGAAGCGGAGGAAGGCAGGCCCCGTTCCCCGGCCAAGCTGCCACTAGAACCAGAACCATCTGTGGTCCTGCACCTGCAGCAAGCCTTGCTGGAGATTGGAGAGGAAAATGCAAGATTAAAGAAGATGATTCTGCAACGACCTGGCGTGGAGGAGATTGAGAAACGCCGGCGTACCCGGAAACAGCGGCTGCTGTGGGACGCCGTGCTCACCACTCCAGGAACGAAATCGTTGTCTGCGTCCCCTGTACCACCAACGCTGGCAGCTGAAGGGAAACCGGAGACCAGCTATGAAGGAGCTGAACCCGACCCCACCGAGGAAGCGGCGGGAGACGGACCGGTGTACCAGCCAGGCCAGGAGGCCACAGCGGAGCACAGTCCCCCGGTAGGGACACCGGCGGGGACCCAGCCGTCAATGATGGAGAGCGACTGGGAAGAGATGGAGCAGCGACAGCAGCAGGTTAGTGCGTCCCCAATTGAGCCATTGCGCACACCTGCTTCCTGCTCTGCATCACACCAGCATTGTGCGTCCTATTCCGCATCGCCACCTGCGACCATTTCTGCATCGCAAAAGTCTGATGCGATCTCAATTGAGCCACTACAAAAGCCTGCTTTTTGCCCAGTATCTTATGCTGCAGCAGCGTCCCCGGAGGAGGACGGGCCCTGCGGCCTAGAGGACCGGAGTGAACCGGCCCTGCAGGTAACCAGCGATGATGACACCCTGCTGGAACCCCCGACATCCCCACCAGCCCAGTGCACACCAGCCACACAGACCCCGATGGTGGAGTCGATGATCTTGGTGCTGGGCACTGGGCCCAGGAATAGGAACGGTCCTGTGCGAGCATCGTATTGTTCCAGCCCCCGGGATGGAAAGTATAATGGAAGCCTGCAAGAAAATGTGAAGAACGGTAGGACCCAGACAGGGTTTACCGCAACAAAGAAAATGTAGAAAGTTTGAGAATTTTTGCCAGATTTGCACTTTATTGCCAAATGTATTTATGTTTTTCTATAATGAGTAGAACGCCCGGCTGGGTACCAGAGTAAAAAGTTGAAAAATTGAATGCATAGTTTTACATAAAATGCCCTGTTGGGTAAAGTAAAAGTTAAAGAAGAATGATGCATACTTGAAATCTGTATATATATATGTCTCTTATTGTGTCTTATAATAGACTGCGTGGCTGAGGACTGAGCCAGCCCAAAAACTGTATTCTGTACATAGTTGCGCTTCGGTGCATAATATTGGTTTTACATGAAACCACCTCAATTACCTCTGAATATAAAACCCGTGTGGTGTGGCACTGAGTGAGGTCTGCATTCAGATGTCCTGCAGCCCACCCAGGACCCACGTTGAAGGTTTGGTGCGGGTCCTTCACAAGAATTTGTCAGTTATTTATATGAAAATGTCTATTTAGTATTTTGTATTTTTCTATATCCAATGTTTTAATGCAACGTTCAAGAAATCCTTACCTCCCGGATGGGAAGAGTTAATGTTAATGTTTAATGCAAAAACAAAATGTCTTCTTGTATTTCACAGCCCGGGAGTGCTGTATTTTACCATGGGGGAATGTGTAGCCCTGGTGTGAAGGCACACGCAGTACCCTGGAGAATGTGCGGAGAGGTAACAGTTTAATGCTCAATAAACATTCACTCCAACACACACTTAGACACACCCAGCAGGGGTGTACAGGGGAGTGTCCTGTAGCACAGTGCAGTCTGAGAGTTCTCCTGTAAGCGTGCAGACAGGGGAGTCGGAAGGCTTCTCCTGAGTGTGGAGGGAATCAGGACTAGTGCCTGTTGGAGAAACGAGATTCCTGTCAATACAGAGAGACAGTGCAAAAGTGGAGGCTAGTACGGATAACTGAATATTATCCTAGCCTAGTCAGTGCTGATATTAAGAGTTGAGCAGGGCGAAGGGCGCAGTAGGAAGAATTCAGCAGTGCCTTAAGGATTGGACTATCCTGCACATTGTTCACCGGTCACTGGAGACCGAAGTGTCACTACAGCTTCAGGCGTAGTGGTAGAAAAACCAGAGTCTTACTGGACCTTAGGTCACAGAAAGCAGCCCTTGGAGTGTCGGTACGTAACTGGAGTCTGGGAGAGTGGAACCTTGAGTCGATGCAGGACAACAGTAGGAACTCAGCTCTCTCACATTAAAGGAAGACTCCGACCACAAAACTGACCGGGCAGTACAGCTGAGGAGTTAGCTGGAGAAATCGGAGTGAACTTAGCTCTATGCAGGTTGGACTCATCGTATTGGAAAGTTAAGGAGGCCTATAATCTGCTCATCCGTTACCTCAAAACACATCCTCCACCCGACCAGCCTCCCTGGGACCTGCCTTATCATCTGACAAGTAAAAGGTATGGAAAGACGCTGGATGGTGTGAGACTGATTCATTTATCTGCACCCTACATCATTAATACCATAGACTTTGAGGGACCAGTCCCACCTGTGGGGGACCCGTCATCTAGCTGCCACAACATCCCCTCAGAGATCTACTGCAGCGCTGGTCTTAGTGATCAGAAAACTACAGGTGGCGTCACGAACTGTTATATACCAAATCCCCTGTAAATATTCCCCCCTTTAACGCCTGACCGCCAGGGACACGGAACGAGCCACGCTACCAGTGACATTCCCTATAGAAATCTACAGGCTCGGCTCCGAGTACCCCATATCCCTGGTAACCCACAATTGTGGTGCGGGTCACACACATACGACCCCAAGAATACCATCCCTACAGTCAAGCATGGTGGTGGCAGCATCATGCTGTGGGACTGTTTCTCAGCCAAGGGGCCTGGCCATCTGGTCCGCATCCATGGGAGGATGGATAGCACGGCCTACCTGGAGATTTTGGCCAAGAACCTCCGCTCCTCCATCAAGGATCTTAAGATGGGTCGTAATTTCATCTTCCAACAAGACAACGACCCAAAGCACACAGCCAAGAAAACCAAGGCCTGGTTCAAGAGGGAAAAAGTCAAGGTGTTGGAGTGGCCTAGTCAGTCTCCTGACCTTAACCCAATTGAAAACTTGTGGAAGGAGCTCAAGATTAAAGTCCACATGAGACACCCAAAGAACCTAGAAAACTTGGAGAAGATCTGCATGGAGGAGTGGGCCAAGATAACTCCACAGACCTGTGCCGGCCTGATCAGGTCTTATAAAAGACGATTATTAGCTGTAATTGCAAACAAGGGTTATTCCACGAAATATTAAACATAGGGTTGTATAATAATTGACCCACACTTTTATGTTTAAAATTTATTAAAATTCAACTGAGCAACATAACTTTTTGGTTTGTAAGATTTATGCTTCTGTTAATAAATCCTACTCTCGTTTGCAGTTTGAAGGCTCTAACTTATTTGCATCTTATCAAACCAGCTAAATCTGCAGGGGGTTGAATACTACTTGTAGGCACTGTATATACTAGGATAGAACCCAGGATGGGGACATATATACCATGAAGAAACCCAGGATGGGGACATATATACAAGCACGGAGCCCAGGATGGGAACATATATACCAGGAAGGAGCCCAGGATGGGGACATATATACTAGGAAGGAACCCAGGATGTAGACATATATACCAGGAAGGAGCTCAGGATGGGGACATATATACTAGGAAGGAACCCAGGATGAAGACATATATACTAGGAAGGAGCCCAGGGTGGGGACATATATACTAGGAAGGAACCCAGGATGGGGCATATATACCAGGAAGGAGCCCAGGATTGGGACATATATACTAGGAAGGAGCCAGGATGGGGGCATATATATTAGGAAGGAACCCAGAATGGGGACATATATACCAGGAAGGAACCCAGTAAGGGATCATATATACCAGGAAGCAGCCCAGGATGGGGACATATATACTAGGAAGGAGCCCAGGATGGGAACATATATACCAGGAAGGAGCCCAGGATGGGGACATATATACTAGGAAGGAACCCAGGATGGGGACATATATACCACGAAGAAACCCAGGATGGGGACATATATACCAGGAAGGAGCCCAGGATGGGAACATATATACCAGGAAGGAGCCCAGGATGGGGACATATATACTAGGAAGGAACCCAGGATGGAGACATATATACCAGGAAGAAGCTCAGGATGGGGACATATATACTAGGAAGGAACCCAGGATGAGGACATATATACTAGGAAGGAGCCCAGGGTGGGGACATATATACTAGGAAGGAACCCAGGATGGGGCATATATGTGTAGCCCTGGTACACAATACCAGGAGGATGAGTGGAGAGGTAACAGTTAAGGTCTCTTCATGACATCATGTACACTTCTGACACACCCAGCAGGGGTGTGGAAGGGAGTGATTTCTAGTCAGTCAGTTTCCTGTCCTTGGACAGAGTAGACGTGTCCAGTTTGAGCCTGTTAGCAGTTCAGAACGTGGAGGCTGGTACAGGTGGTCTAATTCACCTTAGTCTAGTCAGAGCTGTGCCCCACTGGAAGAAAGACTGAACTATCCATTAAGAGTCGAGCAAATCGAAGGGCAAAGTGGAAGGAAGATTATTGGAAAAGTGCGTTTGGCTTGGAAAAGTCCTGCACATTGCTACCGGTCACTGGGGACCGAAGGATCACTATTAGCTACAAGCATAGTGAAGAGAAAACCAGAGATTTACCGGACCCTAGGTCGCGGCAAACAAGCCCCTTATAGTCAGTACGTAACTGGGGTCAGGGGAAGTGAAGACTTTGAGTCTCTGCAGGACAAAATAAGAATTCAGCTCCCTCACAGAAAGGCTCCTGACACAAATCTGACTGGGCAGAACAGCTTTGGAAAGCTGGAATCATAGAGGGGACTACGCTTCAGGCTGGTCGTACTCATCTTCATTGGACAGTAAAGGAGGCCCCTAACTTGCTTAGCTGTTGCCTCAAAGCTCATCCTCCATTAACCCCATCAGCCTCCCTGGGACCTGCTTGAACATCTTACAAGTAAAGGTATGGAAAGACGCTGACGGTGTGAGACTGAGTTATTATTTGCATGCCTGCACAATCCCTACCTAACTACCGACCTGAGGGAAGAGTCCCACCTGTGGGGGACCCGACATCTAGCTGCCTCACCATCCCCTCAGAGATCTACAGCAGCGCTGGTACAAATTACCAGAATACTACAGGTGGCGTCACGAACTGTATATAAACCTATCCCCTGTAAATATATCCCCAACAAACGCCAGACCGCCAGGGCCACAGACCGAGCCACAGCTACCTGTGACAATCCCCATAGACTTCTACGGGCTCGGCTCTGAGTACCCCATTGCCCTGGTAACCCACAATTGTGGTGGCGGGTCGACACAAAAACTTGGCGTCACGAACAGGATCCGAAACTTGCAGCATTGCGAGCCCTGTGTGCCTGTGGAGTGTTTTGGCGAAAAAGACTGTTGCTGTTGTTTGGCGCCAAATACCGCCATATTTGCCGCCAGATTCGCGCCCTAAAGCGCTGGAGAAGAAGGTGGGCGTACCTGAAAGAGCGCGCAAAGTCTTGGACACGCCCCCGGCTCTGACTCATCGGCAGGTCCTGCAACAGGAAGTGAACGCTCTGACATCAGAGCGCCTGCGACGAAGGTCCTGTTCCCACTGCGGTGCCTGTGAAGTAGCAGCATCTGAAACCGGTAGGCTCCGTTTAACCAAGGGGGCGCTAAGATGTCACAACAACCGGCTGACAGTGCGGCCCCAGCCGGAGGCCCCAATCCCGCACCGTCTGGTATTGTAGCGCAAGATGGGGGTGCAGGCCCTGCACCCAGTCCGGTAGTCCCGATCATGCCACTAACGCTCCCATATATGCCTGGGGCGAAATGGCTTCCCCAATACAGCGGTGGGCCAGGCACATTAGCAGGCTTCAAGCGGAAGTTATGCAGCATCCTAGAAATGTACTCCATGCCTGAGAGACAAAAAGCTGCTGTGCTAATAGGGCAGCTAACTGGCGCTGCTGAGAGGGAAGTGGAGACTTGGGATACCGTTGATCAGGAGTCGGTACCTGCGATCTTCCTGAAGCTACATGCCATATTTGAAGACCGCACAGAAACGGATCTCCGGATGGCCTTCTATCACTGTTCACAACAGCCAGGTGACAGCATCCGGGACTATGCTTGCCGACTACAGGGAGCCCTGAGAGCCCTCAAGCAAATTAACCATTTAAATGCTATCGACGAGAATAGAATGCTGAAAGAACAATTTATACAGGGATTGAGATCCCCAGAGGAACGCAGAACTGTAAATTGGTGGTCTTTAGATCATCCGGATGCTACCTTTGATGCCCTAAAGGACATGGCAATAAAAGGGCTGCGGCCCTGGGCAAACCTGAGGTGGCCACCCAACATCATCAGGCTGAAGTCACTCCGGAACCGGCAGTAACCCCCTTTTCCCCGCTAGTGGCTGAAGCCAAAGCGCAGGTGACACCTCCTAGTGAATTGGACTGTCTGCGCTCAGAGGTGCGCCAGCTGACTAAAAATCTGGCTGCTGTAATGAGTGCCCTGCAGCTGCGGAAAGAGGAGGAAGGAAAGATCTTGTTAGCTGACTGTCCAGAAGACGTCCCGTGGATGCATCGGAGAAGAAAGAAGACGTCGCCCCCCCGGAGGAGGACAACGCCACCCCAGGAGCAACCTCTGATCAACACCCTTCTCGTCGAGAGATCATCTGTTATCGCTGCAACCGGAAAGGTCATCTGTCTACACAGTGTCCTTTAAACGGGCAGAACCTGGGTCCAAGGGCCAACACCCAGGAGAATACCCGTCAGGCCCCCTAGACTGGAACCGCAGGTATGTGGGCGGGCGACCCTACCTGTCTATTATTCTAGATGGTATTGCTGTTCCAGCATTGTTAGACACTGGGTCTCAGGTGACCCTAATACCTGATGCTCTATATACCAAGTACTGGTCAATGGACAGTCTTAAACCTCCGAGCCTTGACTTTACTGTGTATGCTTCTAATGGTCTTCCTGTAGAAGTACTCGGAACAAAATGTGTAGATGTAAAGGTGGGCAGAGAGGAGTTGAAAGACCAAGGGCTTCTGGTAGTAAAGACTGTAAATGAGGAGAACGGTTTAAATATCATTTTGGGTACTAACATTATCGGTAATTGTTTGGGAGAAGTTGTGTTCTTGCTCCAACAGCTCGCTGAGATTGCCCGACCAAGGCAGAGAGGAGTAATCCAAAGAGAGATCCGGGCCCTGGTGTGTCAGCAGCAAGCGAAGCTTACCGACGGCGAAATTGGTAATGTACGGGTCACTGACTCGGATCCTATTGTGATACCCCCAATGAGTGAAATGATCATTTGGTGCAGGGCAGCCATAGGTCTGAGAGGACAGAATTACCAAGCTGTAGTAGAACCCCACCATTCAGAACATAGACCTACACTTATGACTGCTAGAGGAGTAGTAGAGGTGGTGAATGGAAGAGTACCGGTACGGCTTCTCAATTGGGGAGATGATGAGGTAAATTTACCCGTTATGCAACCATTGCTAAACTTCATGCTGTTGATAATAATTCTATTCTCCCGGCTGAGTCCTTAGACTCCTGTCAAATAGAGGAGGACATTGACCCAGCAACTCAGGTGGCGGAATGGTGTCAGCAACTCCATGTTGGGACGGACACCACTCCCGCTCACCAGAAGCAAGGGGTATTACGGGTGGTGCAAGAGTACGCCCAAGTGTTTAGCAAAAATCCACTTGATTTTGGGACAATTAAGGGAGTACAACATCATATCCCTACTGGCAGTCATCCTCCCATCAAAGAGCGGTATAGGCCCATACCTCCAGCTCATTATCAGAAAGCTAAAGAAATGTTGAATGATATGAAGAAAGCTGGGGTGATAAGGGATAGTTGTAGCCCCTGGGCAGCCCCTCTAGTTCTGGTTAAAAAGAAAGATGGTAGTATGAGAATGTGTGTGGATTACAGGCAGGTGAACCGCATAACACACAAGGATGCATACCCGTTACCACGTATAGAGGAATCATTAGCTGCTCTGAAAACGGCTAACTACTTTTCTACCCTCGATCTGACTAGTGGTTACTGGCAAGTGGCTGTGGCTGAGGAGGATCGTGAGAAAACGGCTTTCACCACCCCAATGGGGCTCTGTGAGTTCGACAGAATGCCGTTTGGGCTCAGTAGTGCCCCAGGAACATTTCAGAGAGTGATGGAAAACTGTCTGGGACATCTCAATTTTGAAACCGTGCTGCTATACCTAGACGACGTCATCGTGTATTCCAAGACTTATGAGGACCATCTGAAGCACCTGGCAGAAGTATTCGAGTCCCTGTCTAGGTACGGGATGAAATTAAAACCCTCAAAATGCCATCTACTCAAACAGAAGGTACAATACTTGGGGCACATCGTCAGTTCGGAAGGAGTAGCGCCGGACCCAGAGAAAGTCACTGCCATCCAGAAGTGGCCGGAGCCGAAGAACCTTAAGGAAGTGCGACAGTTCCTGGGACTAACGGGTTACTACAGGAGATTCGTGAAAGATTACACGAAGAAGGCAGCTCCTTTACAGGACCTCCTGGTAGGACAATCCTTAAAGAGCAGAAACCCTCCCTTTAATTGGGGTAAAGAACAGGCTGAAGCATTCCAAAAGATGAAAGAGATCCTGACAGGTGATGAGATCTTAACCTATCCTGATTACAGCCAACCGTTCCTGTTGTACACCGACGCCAGTAATGAAGGGCTGGGAGCAGTTCTCAGTCAGAAGCAGAATGGCCAAGAAAAAGTCATCGCTTATGCTAGCAGAAAACTCAGGCCAACTGAAAGGAATCCGGAAAATTATAGCAGCTTCAAGCTAGAGTTTCTGGCGCTGGTCTGGGCCATCACTGAAAGATTTAAGCACTATCTGGCCTCCAATAAGTTCACGGCGTACACAGACAACAACCCGTTAACGCACCTGGAAACCGCCAAGCTGGGTGCCATGGAGCAGCGTTGGATGGCCCGGTTGTCCAATTACCAGTTTACTATCAAGTACCGGGCAGGTCGAAAGAATGCTAATGCTGATGCGTTGTCCCGAATGCCGCATGACTCTGATACGGAAGAAGAATCGGACGATCTGGAAGAAATTGAGCTACCTGCGTTCCATCGAAATGGGGTAGTCCACGAGCATCGAGTCCACAGAAAGCAGTATGGTGCAACATTAAATCCTTTACCCCATCACAGCTGGAAAGAGACTCAGGACAGTGATCCAGTGGTCAGCCGCATCAAGGAGTTGTTAAAACAGGAAGGTTCCTCCTTGGAAAAGGATGCACCTATGTCAGCCAAGCTCCTGTGGAACGAGAAAAGCAGGTTGTTCCTATACCGTGAGAAGTTGTGCAGGAGATACGTCAATCCCAGAACCCATGAAATGGTCTGGCAAATAGTGGTCCCCAAGGCAGACGTCCCAATGGTGCTGGAAGCATACCACGATCAAGCAGGACACTTTGGCTGGAGAAAGCTGGAGACCCTGTTGAGATGCCGGTTCTACTGGGTAGGGATGCGCAGCTCCATCGAGAGGTGGTGTCGGAACTGTGGACCCTGTGGTCTCAGAAGAAAGGACTACGGTAGTCAAAAGGCCCCCTGCAACCCATCCGGACGACTCGTCCCCTGGAGATTGTGGCCCTGGACCACGTCAAATTGTCGCCAAGTAGATCTGGATACTCATACGCCTTGACTATGGTGGACCATTACTCCAGATTCCTGGTGGTTGTTCCAGTGAAGGACCAGACCGCAGTGACGGCCGCGAAGACCTTTCAAGCAAGTTTCTGCAGACCGCATGGGTATCCGGAGCAAGTCTTAACCGATCAGGGACCTGCTTTTGAAGCCGATTTATTCAAGGAATTCTGTCATATGTACGGGTGCAAGAAAATAAGAACAACACCATATCACCCTCAAACCAACGGTCTTTGTGAAAAGATGAACCATATTGTCCTTGACTTGTTGAGATCCATACCGTTGGAAGACAGGAATCGATGGCCGGATTTACTACCTGATTTGGTTGATTTGTATAATCATATACCTGTAAGTTCAACTAACTGCACTCCAGCTTATCTTATGCGAGCAAGGCCTGGAAAACTACCAATGGATCTAGAACTTGGAGTGGTAGAACCGGAGGCAGACGATGCCGTGGAAAACTGGGACGTCAATCGGCAAGAGCAATACAGAAGAGTACAAATCTGTGTGGAGGAAAGTCTCAATAAGGCACGGGAGAAACAGGAAGATGTTTACAACCGAAATGCTCCTGCCAAGCCTTTGATGCCTGGAGAGGTAGTATTAAAAAGAAAAAGGAAGATGCACAAATTGGATAATCAGTGGGAGCAAGAACCCTACGTCATACAAGATTCTAAATATGACAACAGAAAGGTTTGTGTCGTCAGTAAGGACGGAGGAAGAACAACGACCACTGTGTCCAGAGATCATTTGAAGTTGTGTCCAGAACACTTAAAGAGTTGTGAAAAGAACCCTGTCCTCAATCAAAGAGAAAGAAAGGAAGAGGTCATACACACCGATCTGGGAGATTTTCCTGCGGATTGGCCCCGACTGGGAGATGCTGTGATAATTCCAGTGTTGCAGTTTTATCAGCCACAAGAGGAAGTTTTACCTCCAGTTGTGCCTGTGGTGCCAGTTGAGCCCGCTCAGGAGTTACCCATCCCAGCAACACCTCAACCTGTGGAACCTCAAGATGGATCATCTGAAGCAGCGCCCCATACTATGGGATCCCCTGGTGAAGCTGACTCACACCGCCCAGCCATCAGTACGCTTGCCAGATCCATAGAAAGATTAAGGCAGTTCTATAGTTTGCCGTTACGCAGTGCAGACAGATCGCAACTTGATATACCTGAAACTACACCACGTAGATCAGAGAGAATCACAAAAGGGAAGTTACCCATTAGATATCAGCAGTGATTATAACGAATTGATGTGAATATTGTAAAAAGTCTATATATATATATGTGTTTTTCCCTATTATGTTTTACAATGGACTCAGAGGCTGAGGACTGAGCCAGCCCAAAAACTGTATCCTGTAAATAGTTGCACTTTGTGCCTTTTTAATGGTTTCACATGAAACCTTGACTTACCTCTGAACCAAAAACCCGTGTGGTGTGGCACTGAGTGAGGTCTGCATTCGGATGTCCTGCAGCCCACCCAGGACCCACGTTGAAGGTTTGGTGCGGGTCCTTCACAAGTATCCTGTATATTTATTGAATGCTATTTAATACTTTTGTATTTCTATATATAATGTTATTGTTCGCAACGTTCAAGATATCCTCACCTCCCGGATGGGACGAATTACTGTTATTGTTAATATTTTCATGCATAAACAAAAATGTCTCTTTATATTTTACAGCCCGGGAGTGCTGTCGTTTACCATGGGGGAATGTGTAGCCCTGGTACACAATACCAGGAGGATGAGTGGAGAGGTAACAGTTAAGGTCTCTTCATGACATCATGTACACTTCTGACACACCCAGCAGGGGTGTGGAAGGGAGTGATTTCTAGTCAGTCAGTTTCCTGTCCTTGGACAGAGTAGACGTGTCCAGTTTGAGCCTGTTAGCAGTTCAGAACGTGGAGGCTGGTACAGGTGGTCTAATTCACCTTAGTCTAGTCAGAGCTGTGCCCCACTGGAAGAAAGACTGAACTATCCATTAAGAGTCGAGCAAATCGAAGGGCAAAGTGGAAGGAAGATTATTGGAAAAGTGCGTTTGGCTTGGAAAAGTCCTGCACATTGCTACCGGTCACTGGGGACCGAAGGATCACTATTAGCTACAAGCATAGTGAAGAGAAACCAGAGATTTACCGGACCCTAGGTCGCGGCAAACAAGCCCCTTATAGTCAGTACGTAACTGGGGTCAGGGGAAGTGAAGACTTTGAGTCTCTGCAGGACAAAATAAGAATTCAGCTCCCTCACAGAAAGGCTCCTGACACAAATCTGACTGGGCAGAACAGCTTTGGAAAGCTGGAATCATAGAGGGGACTACGCTTCAGGCTGGTCGTACTCATCTTCATTGGACAGTAAAGGAGGCCCCTAACTTGCTTAGCTGTTGCCTCAAAGCTCATCCTCCATTAACCCCATCAGCCTCCCTGGGACCTGCTTGAACATCTTACAAGTAAAGGTATGGAAAGACGCTGACGGTGTGAGACTGAGTTATTATTTGCATGCCTGCACAATCCCTACCTAACTACCGACCTGAGGGAAGAGTCCCACCTGTGGGGGACCCGACATCTAGCTGCCTCACCATCCCCTCAGAGATCTACAGCAGCGCTGGTACAAATTACCAGAATACTACAGGTGGCGTCACGAACTGTATATAAACCTATCCCCTGTAAATATATCCCCAACAAACGCCAGACCGCCAGGGCCACAGACCGAGCCACAGCTACCTGTGACAATCCCATAGACTTCTACGGGCTCGGCTCTGAGTACCCCATTGCCCTGGTAACCCACAATTGTGGTGGCGGGTCGACACATATATACCAGGAAGGAGCCCAGGATTGGGATATATATACTAGGAAGGAGCCAGGATGGGGACATATATATTAGGAAGGAACCCAGGATGGGGACATATATACCAGGAAGGAACCCAGTAAGGGAACATATATACCATGAAGCAGCCCAGGATGGGGACATATATACTAGGAAGGAGCCCAGGATGGGAACATATATACCAGTAAGGAGCCCAGGATGGGGACATATATACTAGGAAGGAACCCAGGATGGGGACTTATATACCATGAAGAAACCCAGGATGGGACATATATACCAGGAAGGAGCCCAGGATGGGAACATTTATACCAGGAAGGAGCCCAGGATGGGGACATATATACTAGGAAGGAACCCAGGATGGAGACATATATACCAGGAAGGAGCTCAGGATGGAAACATATATACTAGGAAGGAGCACAGGATGGTGACATATATACCAGGAAGGAGCCCAGGATGGGGACATATATACCAGAAAAGAGCCAAGGATGAGGACATATATACCAGGAAGGAACTCAGGATGGTGACATATACACCAGGAAGGAGTTCAGGATGGAGACATATATACTAGAAAGGAACCCAGGATGGGGACATATATACTCGAATGGAGCCAGGATGGGGACATATATACCAGGAAGGAACCCAGGATGGGAACATATATACCAGGAAGGAACCCAGTATGGTAACATATATACCAGGAAGGAGCTCAAGATGGGGACATATAGACTAGGAAGGAGCCAGGATGAGGACATGTATACTAGGAAGGAGCCCAGGATGGTGACATATATACCAGGAAGGAGCCCAGGATGGGGACATATATACCAGAAAGGAGCCAAGGATGGGGACATATATAGCAGGAAGGAACTCAGGATGGTGACATATATACCAGGAAGGAGCCCAGGATGGAGACATATATACCAGGAAGGAACTCAGGATGGTGACTTATATACCAGGAAGGAGCCCATTATGGGGACATATATACCAGGAAGGAACCCAGGATGGGGACATATATACCAGGAAGGAACCCAGGATGGGAACATATATACCAGGAAGGAGCCCAGGATGGGGACATATATACCAGGAAGGAGCCCAGGATGGAGACATATATACCGGGAAGGAGCCCAGGAAGGGGACATATATACCAGGAAGGAGCCCAGGATGGAGACATATATACCAGGAAGGAGCCCAGAATGGAGACATATGTAACGCTGGTATTATCTGTACTTTGTTTTCCAGCGTTACTCTGCATGTCTTTTGCATTAACCCTTTTGCTCCTTTCCCCCTAACCAGCTGGGATACTGTTGTCTGTTACCTATATGGATGCTGCTCAGTTCCGGCTCTGCTGCGTACCCGTACTTGCGTGAGTGGCTCCGCTGCTTTGCATGACCGCCCGCATGTGCGGTTCCTGACCTGCTGTGAAAGCCGTCCGTAGCTTGCAAAGTCCTCTGCAGTGGTGCATGACTTACTACGTGTGTGGCAGCAGCTTCTGTCAGGCGCCTGGCCTACTGTGAAAGCCGTCCATAGCTTGCAAAGTCCTCTGCAGTGGTGCATGACTTACTACGTGTGTGGCAGCAGCTTCTGTCAGGCGCCTGGCCTGCTGTGAAAGCCGTCCGTAGCTTGCAAAGTCCTCTGCAGTGGTGCATGACTTACTACGTGTGTGGCAGCAGCTTCTGTCAGGCGCCTGGCCTGCTGTGAAAGCCGTCCATAGCTTGCAAAGTCCTCTGCAGTGGTGCATGACTTACTACGTGTGTGGCAGCAGCTTCTGTCAGGCGCCTGGCCTGCTGTGAAAGCCGTCCGTAGCTTGCAAAGTCCTCTGCAGTGGTGCATGACTTACTACGTGTGTGGCAGCAGCTTCTGTCAGGCGCCTGGCCTGCTGTGAAAGCCGTCCGTAGGTTGCAAAGTCCTCTGCAGTGGTGCATGACTTACTACGTGTGTGGCAGCAGCCACTGTCAGGCGTTCCTCTGTGATGAGTTGTCTGGCTCTGCATAGGGGGCGCGGCCCACACCTGTCCTGCTTTTATGAGGATTGGGTGTGTATTAGAATTACTGCTCCAGCCTATCGCTGTGAAGCAGCTCATATATAAAGTTCCCCAGCCCTAGTGGGCGTTGCCAGAGCTTCACATTGAATCCACACAGAATCCCTGAACCTAGCCGTATGTGGTTGTGTGTTCAGCTCCTGCTCTGAAGTTGATCAGCTCTGGAGAGCTGATTCCCTGTTCCTGCTGTGTCTTGTTCCCTGATCCTGGATCTAACCCGATACCTGAATGTCTGAACTGTGTCTTGTGTTTCCGCCTATGCTGGGGGCTGATTACCCAGATCGCCGTTCCTGGAGCCTGTATATCCAGGCCTGTTCCTTCTGTGTCTAATTACCTGAACCCCTGATCCTGGATCGCATCCTGTACCTGACTGTCTGAACTGTGTCCTATGTGTTATGTTCCTGAAATCCTGCTGTGTCCAGAACCCTGTGCCAGTGACTGTGAATCCTTGCTATATAACCTGAGTTCATCTTGGAAGGAGGAGTCCGGTGTGTGCTGAGTTTCTGTTACTCTGTGCTCAGCTTCTGTGCAATCCCGGCCGGCTCCGTTGTGCTGGGCGGGGCTTGCACCAGACCGCTGGGGTTCCTTTTCAGGTCGCTGCCAGATGTCCGGATCCTATCCTGATGACCATTGCCTGATATCCGATGTCCGATGACCATTGCCTGATATCCGATGTCCGATGACCACTTCCAGATGTCCGGATCCTATCCATCTCTACCTGATGTCCGGAGCCTGCTGATCGGTATCAGATGTCCGGAGTCCGATGCCTGTGTTCCAGTCCGTGTCCCTGAGACCCAGTCCGTGTTCCTGTCTGTGTTCCTGACTCTCTGAGATCCAATCCGTGTTCCTGTTGTTCCTGTGGAGTCTAACTCTGTTTCAGCCATCAGCTCCTGATTCCAGTTACCTGTCTGTTACCTGTCGGCTTGCCTGTCTGCCATCCGTCTGCAGTTCCTTCCAGAGGTTCGGACGTCATCTGCAGAGATCCCCGGCTCTTGCCTGCTCACCTAGGAGCGATCATCTGCCATCCGACTGCAGCTCCATCCGGAAGTTCGGACATCATCTGCAGAGATCCCGGCTCTTGCCTGCTCACCTGGGAGCGATCATCTGCCATCCGACTGCAGCCCACCTGGAGGCTCCACCATATCAGGTCGTATATACCTGCCTGTCTAGAGACTGCCTGGTCACTTATCGTGACAACCTGCCTGTCTAGAGACTGCCTGGTCACTTGCCGTGACAACCTGCCTGCCTGGTCACTTGCCGTGACAACCTGCCTGCCCTGGTCACTTGCTGTGACAACCTGCCTGTCCCAGAGACTGCCCTGGTCACTTGCCGTGACAACCTGCCTGCCTGGTCACTTGCCGTGACAACCTGCCTGCCCTGGTCACTTGCCGTGACAACCTGCCTGTCCCGGAGACTGCCCTGGTCACTTTCCGTGACAACCTGCCTGTCCCAGAGACTGCCTGGTCACTTGCCGTGACAACCTGCCTGCCTGGTCACTTGCCGTGACAACCTGCCTGCCCTGGTCACTTGCCGTGACAACCTGCCTGTCCCAGAGACTGCCTGGTCACTTGCCGTGACAACCTGCTTGCCTGGTCACTTGCCGTGACAACCTGCCTGCCCTGGTCACTTGCCGTGACAACCTGCCTGCCCTGGTCACTTGCCGTGACAACCTGCCTGTCCCAGAGATTGCCCTGGTCACTTTCCGTGACAACCTGCCTGTCCCAGAGACTGCCTGGTCACTTGCCGTGACAACCTGCCTGCCCTGGTCACTTGCCGTGACAACCTGCCTGTCCCAGAGATTGCCTTGGTCACTTGCTGTGACAACCTGCCTGCCCAGAGACTTCCTTGGTCACTTGCTGTGACAAACCTGCCTGTCCAGAAACTACCTATATCCCCTGCCGTGATTCCCTGCCCTTTTCCCAGGTGCCACCCGCTCTCTTGTCCTGCTGGTTCCTTCTTGGTCTATCCTGTGATGACGTCTGTCCTGGGTCGGTGTCTGATGTTCTCCTGCTGAGCCTGTGCTACGCCTGAGGCCTGAGAGAGAGGCCGTCCTAGTATGCCCGTGCCAGATGACCCTGGACTTCATCAACCCGTGATGACCCTGCCATCGTCTGACGTTCGTCCTGGGCCGGTGTCTGATGTTCTCCTGCTGAGCCTGTGCTACGCCCGAGGCCTGAGAGTGAGGCCATACTAGTATGCCCGTGCCAGATGATCCTGGACTTCATCAACCCGTGATGACCCCGCCATCGTCTGAAGTCTGTCTGAGGTCGGTGTCTGATGTTCTCCTGCTGAGCCTGTGCTACGCCTAAGGCCTGAGAGAGAGGCCGTCCAAGTATGCCCGTGCCAGATAACCCTGGACTGCATCTACCCGTGATGTCCTCCAGCACTCGTCTGTGATCCTGAGTCGTGTTCCCTTCTCTGATGTGCGGAATCGGAGCCCGGTCTTATGTTTCTGTTTATGTACTTTGTTTCTTTAAGTAAACTTTATGTTTCTTCTTACCTGAAGTTGTGCGGTGTTGTCTAGCCCTGCAGGTCGCCACCTTGCCCACATGCTCAGCTGCCACGGATCCCGGTCGCTGCCCCTCCCTAGTCCGGGCAGGCCCGGGTCTCCCTCCGTGGTCCAGTGGGTCCACATTCTCTTATCATCTGGGACCCATGCCTCACGTCGTCGTGGACTGGCGGCGTGGGAGCATTGGCTAGCTAGGCAAGCTATGCCATGTCCCGGCGCCCCACAGCTGTGGGAAGCGCCACAACATATATACCAGGAAGGAACCCAGTAAGGGATCATATATACCAGGAAGCAGCCCAGGATGGGGACATATATACTAGGAAGGAGCCCAGGATGGGAACATATATACCAGGAAGGAGCCCAGGATGGGGACATATATACTAGGAAGGAACCCAGGATGGGGACATATATACCACGAAGAAACCCAGGATGGGGACATATATACCAGGAAGGAGCCCAGGATGGGAACATATATACCAGGAAGGAGCCCAGGATGGGGACATATATACTAGGAAGGAACCCAGGATGGAGACATATATACCAGGAAGAAGCTCAAGATGGGGACATATATACTAGGAAGGAACCCAGGATGAGGACATATATACTAGGAAGGAGCCCAGGGTGGGGACATATATACTAGGAAGGAACCCAGGATGGGGCATATATACCAGGAAGGAGCCCAGGATTGGGACATATATACTAGGAAGGAGCCAGGATGGGGACATATATATTAGGAAGGAACCCAGGATGGGGACATATATACCAGGAAGGAACCCAGTAAGGGAACATATATACCATGAAGCAGCCCAGGATGGGGACATATATACTAGGAAGGAGCCCAGGATGGGAACATATATACCAGTAAGGAGCCCAGGATGGGGACATATATACTAGGAAGGAACCCAGGATGGGGACTTATATACCACGAAGAAACCCAGGATGGGACATATATAACAGGAAGGAGCCCAGGATGGGAACATTTATACCAGGAAGGAGCCCAGGATGGGGACATATATACCAGGAAGGAACCCAGGATGGGGACATATATACCAGGAAGGAACCCAGGATGGGAACATATATACCAGGAAGGAGCCCAGGATGGGGACATATATACCAGGAAGGAGCCCAGGATGGAGATATATATACCGGGAAGGAGCCCAGGAAGGGGACATATATACCAGGAAGGAGCCCAGGATGGAGACATATATACCAGGAAGGAGCCCAGAATGGAGACATATATACCAGGAAGGTGTCCAGGATGGGGACATATATACCAGGAAGGAGCCCAGGATGGGGACATATATACCAGGATGGGGCCATATATACCAGGAAAGAGCCAGGATGGGGACATATATACCAGGAAGGAGCCCAGGAGGTAACATATATTCCTGGAAGGAGCTCAGATGGGGACATATAACTAGGAAGGAGCCAGGCAGGGGGACATGTATACAGGAAGGAGCCCAGGATGGTGACATATATACCAGGAAGGAGCCCAGGAATGGGAGACATATATACCAGAAAGGAGCCAGGATGGGGACATATATACCAGGAAGGACTCAGGATGGGACATATATACGGGAAGGAGTCCAGGAAGGGACATATATACCAGGAAGGAGCCAGGATGGATGACATATATACCAGGAAGGAGCCCAGGATGGGACATATATACCAGGAAGGAACCCAGGATGGGGACATATATACAGGAAGGTACCCAGGATGGGGACATATATACCAGGAAGGAGCCCAGGATGGGGACATATATACCAGGAAGGAGCCAGGATGGAGACATATATACCAGGAAGGAGCCCAGGAGGGGACATATATACCAGGAAGGAGCCCAGGATGGAGACATATATACCAGGAAGGAGCCCAGAATGGAGACATATATACCAGGAAGGTGTCCAGGATGGGACATATATACCAGGAAGGAGCCCAGGAATGGAGACATATATACCGATGGGAATCGGAAGCCAGGATGGGGACATATATACCAGGAAGGAGCCCAGAAGGGACATATATACCTGGAAGGAGCCTGGATGGGGACATATATACCGGGAAGGAGCCCAGGAAGGGGACATATATACCAGGAAGGAGCCCAGGATGGGACATATATACCAGGAAGGAGCCCAGAATGGAGACATATATACCAGGAAGGTGCCCAGGATGGGACATATATACCAGGAAGGAGCCCAGAATGGAGACATATATACGGAAGGAGTCCAGAATGGGGACATATATACCAGGAAGGAGCCCAGGATGGGACATATATACCAGGAAGGAGCCCAGGATGGGGAATATATACCAGGAAGGAGCCCAGAATGGAGACATATTACAAGGAAGGAGCCCAGGAATGGGACATATATACCAGGAAGGTGCCCAGGATGGGGACATATATACCAGGAAGGTGCCAGGATGGGACATATATACTAGGAAGGAGCCCAGAATGGAGACATATATACCAGGAAGGAGCCCAGGATGGGGACATATATACCAGGAAGGAGCCCAGGATGGAGACATATATACCAGGAAGGAGCCCAGGATGGAGACATATATACCAGGAAGGAGCCCAGAATGGAGACATATATACCAGGAAGGAGCCCAGGATGGAGACATATATACCAGGAAGGAGCCCAGAATGGAGACATATATACCAGGAAGGAGCCCAGAATGGAGACATATATACCAGGAAGGTGCCCAGGATGGGGACATATATATACCAGGAAGGAGCCCAGGATGGGGATATATATACCAGGAAGGAGCCCAGGATGGAGACATATATACAGGAAGGAGCCCAGATGGAGACATATATTACCAGGAAGGAGCCCAGGATGGAGACATATATACCAGGAAGGTGCCCAGGATGGGGACATATATACTAGGAAGGTGCCCAGAATGTAGACATATATACAGGAAGGAGCCCAGGATGGGAATATATACCAGGAAGGGCCCAGATGGGGACATATATACAGGAAGGAGCCCAGGATGGGGACATATATACCAGGAAGGTGCCCAGGATGGGGACATATATACCAGGAAGGAGCCCAGGATGGGGACATAACTAGGAAGGGGGGGAACTTGTATGTCCTTATACGATATAGGACACCACAAGGACCCATACATGTGACCAGCATGCGAAGGTGGATTTGGCGGGTGCGTGTGGGTGTGTGCGCGTGTGGGGAGGCCCAGGTACAAATTTTGCACTGTGACACCCCCTCATCAGAGTGGACAATTAGACTATAGTGTAATATAATGTCTCGTTTTCTTTTCTTCCTTTCATCTGGGCGATGGCGCCTCTACAGAATAAACCTCTAGTACAATCTCTGCAGGGCGAGGCCCTTTATCTGGTAATGATAATGTTTGAAGGCCGTGAGTGGGGGAGGAGAGCTTGTAATAAAATCTCAAAGAGTAACATTGTAACAGCATTCATCTGATAAGCGACAACATGAGGAACCTGCGATAACATTGACCTTGTCATGAAACAGCTATGGGGAGTGGCGGGGTTAATAATTAGCGTCACACTCATTCAATCATTTTTATCGGCACCCCTGAGCACACAAAGGGCTCGCCAGTCACAGTCGTGGCCTCCACAGCGGTGGTTTATATAATATAATACAGGACACATTCTGCTCCACCGGCTGCATCAGGATAATCACAGGATAGTAACACAATAGTAACATAGTGTCCAAAGCAGCAAACAATGAGTCAAGAGTCGTCACACTAACGTAGCCCCTCAGGTTCCATCATCGTTCTAGTCCCACAGCCGGGTCTGACGATTATCTGCTACCTAAGTTATGCTACTGGGGGATCCCACAGACTAGATCTAGTCACTACTAGAGATCAGCGAATATTCCAATGTTTGGTTCGGATTACCATCGCCGATTTTGCAATATTCGCCGATTTATTTGACGAATATTCGCCGAACATAACTGAATGCCATTCATCTCAATAGGAGGCAAAAACAAACGCATGCACAACACCTTCAAATGGGCCCAAAAGCTGCCAAAACACATCAAATGAGGGGCAGACACCAGGAAAGTGGCCTCAATTCACCCACAGTACAGATTGTAGCATGGCACTGCAGAAATCAGCCAGACATGAAGTATCGGGGTCTGGGACAGCAATTACAGCTTTCCAGTGAACGTCGCAGTAAGACGAGGTGGGTGAGGATCGGTGTAGGGTCCATTTAGTGGGAGTCCTGATACCACATGCAACACCTCTACCTGCTTTATGCTGAGTCACACTCAGGTGGCACAAATATCAGTTTTCTAGACTACTACTGTCAGAAAAGTATAAGGATAGTGACACAAGTAATTGAGTACAAGGTAGTGGAGGCCTGACTGTCTCGGAGGCTTTGCTACAGGCAAGAGCATGAATGAGGCCCAACCAGGAGTGTTCACATTTACCAAAATTAGTGTCAGACACCAACAAAGTGGCATCAATTTCTCTAGAGTAGAACTAGTATAATGGGGACCGACACCTTTTCCACTACAGCCAACCCAGCAGATTGAGACTATAATGGTCATGGTGGTGGAACCACTGTATCTTAGCCCTCGGAAAGTCTGGAGAGGCGTAACTAGGTGGCCTACCAATTCCGACATCCATAAGCATGAGCAGGCGAAAACCGCAACCCAAGGAAGGATAAGGTGGTGTCACCAGGTGCTACTCCAGAGCTGACATACAGAGAATGGCAGCTGACCCCCTAGAGCAGGTAGGCTGGTAAGGTCCGAAGGAGGGATGAATGTAGGCAGGCAGTGTAGAGACACTGAAACCACTGATGCAGATGGGACTGGCTAAGGAACAGAAAAGCACTGGCAGATACGGGTTGGACCGTGTGTTACACAGATGGGCACTGGCAGGTGTGATCTTTACTGAGTGTTACACAGATGTACACTGGCAGGTGCGGGCTGGACCGGGTGTTACACAGATGACACTGGCAGGTGCAGGCTGGACTGGGTGTTACACAGATGGGCATTAGCATGTGAGGACTGGACTGTGTGTTACACAGATATGCACTGGCAGGTGCAGGCTGGACCAGGTGTTACACAGATGGGCATTAGCATGTGAGGACTGGACTGTGTGTTTACACAGATATGCACTGGCAGGTGCAGGCTGGACAGGTGTTACACAGATGGCATTAGCATGTGAGGACTGGACCGGTGTTACACAGATGGGCACTGGCAGGTGTGATCTTTACTGAGTGTTACACAGATGTACACTGGCAGGTGCGGGCTGGACCGGTGTTACACAGATGTACACTGGCAGGTGCAGGCTGGACTGGTGTTACACAGATGGGCATTAGCATGTGAGGACTGGACTGTGTGTTACACAGATATGCACTGGCAGGTGCAGGCTGGACCAGGTGTTACACAGATGGGCATTAGCATGTGAGGACTGGACTGTGTGTTACACAGATATGCACTGGCAGGTGCGGACTGCACAGGGTATTACACAGATAGGAAAAACAGGAAGAAGAAAAAGTATGCCACAAAAATGGGAACAACCATATATGAAAAAATATGTAATTTTATTAACAATAGCAAACATGAAAAAACAAGACACAAAACAATTAAAAACATTTAAAAACAATCAAGATATTCCAGACATGCCATGAAATACTGACAATGTCACCCCGCACTTAATCCCACACAGCAAAAAAACTATAATGATAGTAACAATATCCTAGGCAAAACACAAGCGATACATATTGATACAAGATCAAATAATATATATCTACCAATTCACAGCACCATATGCATGACCCTAATAGGGGTGAATACTTATACCAATGTCTGCCTGGAGAAATGGAAGCTCCTCTGAGGTATAGCACACAATGGCAAGAGAATGTCAGCCTCCAATGAGTATGACATAGCAAAAGAGCAGCAAAAAACTCAGGTCAATCTACAATGAGAGCCTGCTATACACAGCTAGACACAGAGGATTGGTCAAGGGAGGGTTTTTTGAGGATGGGTGTGATTGAGCTTTGTTTGAATCAGGAGGGGAAGATACCAGTTGTTAGTGACTAGTGTTGAGCGATACTGCTCGATATCTAAAAATTCGTATCGAAATTGTATCGCCGATAGCACTAAATATCGTCGATATCCGATTTCGATACCGGAAGTCCCATGTAAGTCTATGGGAACAAAATATCGAAATTAAAAAAAACATTCTTGCCTTGTTGGTTAATTGTACATGAAGGAAAACAACAAAGACTAATGTAGAATGTATTGGGGGAGGTGAGGAGACAATAAAGGCATACATGTTTAACCCAATGCATTGGAATAGCATTAATATATTTTTTTTTTGGAAATACGTTTGGATTGACTAACAAATTGACAATGTTGTTAACCTTTTTTCTATTTTGGCAAATATGTATGTTTCACAACTTCCATGCTCTTCACCTTTTTAACTTTTGCCAGTGCCACACTTTCTCCTTCATAATCTTCAGCAGCAGCATCTTTCTCATCAAATTATTCTTCATCTTCACCTTCTTAATCTTCTTCTTAAACTTCTTGCTATTCATGTTTTTGTTTACATTACTCATATTGTTATTATTAAACTAATTAATCTTCTTCATATTCAAATTCTTCATCTTCTTCCTCTTCATCTTCTTCATCATATTCTTATTTGTGACAGAGATTCCTGTACTTGTAATCTGTAAAAGTATGAATTGTTCATCCTTCCGTTCTTGCTGTCACAAAAGATTTAAATTACAACAGTATTTGTCCGTGTTCAGTTTAGCCTGTAGCAGCAGGCATTTTCCAGGGGCACCACGAGGAGGAACGGACTCACCCCCATACACTGCTTAGTCTTCTTCTGCTTAGAATTTAGAGCATATATTTTGCTCTTCATTTTGGTCTTATACTTCATGTTCTTCTGCTTTTTGATCTTCTGCTTATTGTTCTTCTGTCTCTTGTTCTGTATCTTGTAGTTTGTCTTAACCTTCTTTGTCCTGTTGGTGATCTTCTTCTGGGTAATCTTTTATTTTTTCTTTGTGATGGTGTTCAGACTGGTTGGCTTCATGCTCGTCGTCCTTGTTGTCGTCATCTTCTTCTGGGTGGTCTTTAATGTCGTCTAATTTCCGAGAAACAGCTGACGTTACTGGAACCCTGACGGGTATCAGATGGAGCAAGAGACAATGGAAGTAACAAGGACCAGCTGACTGTGCTGGACCCCGGACGGGTAGCAGAAGGAAAAGAGGCAATGTCACAACTGAGTACCAGCTGACGTTACTGTGACACGGTTACTAAGCAGGAGGTACCTGTGCTCCAAAGCACTACCAAGGACCAGCAGACGTTGCTGGAACTCGGATACGGAGATGGAGGCACCTAGGCCAAAGGCACTGGGGAGAACCACTTGACGGTACTGGACCCCGGACGGGTAGCAGAAGGAAAAGAGGCAATGTCACAACCGAGTACCAGCTGACGTTACTGTGACACGGTTACTAAGCAGGAGGTACCTGTGCTCCAAAGCACTACCAAGGACCATCAGACGTTTCTGGAACTCGGATACGGAGATGGAGGCACCTAGGCCAAAGGCACTGGGGAGAACCACTTGACGGTACTGGACCCCGGACGGGTAGAAGAACGCACCCATGAAAATGTAAGTTGACAGGACGCAAGCCGTCCGCAGTTACCGAATCACACAGTCCTACAGTGGGTGCTTGTCCTATTGTCACAATGGAAACAGCCTTTATTTACATATCCCACAGCACACATAGGAATCACCTAAACTGCAGGCACCATAGAGTCGGCTAACCTGAATGCAACACGACAGCACAACTTATTGGAGGATAATTGACGTTCACACTGCCAGGAAACAGCTGTCGTGCTGTAACCAGGCTGGCCAGGAGTCAGTACCCCTGCCAATTACTTACGAGCAACAAATGGCGGTGTTGTAGCCCAGGGAGTAGAGTTCAGGTGGTAGAAAGATGAACATAACAGGAGACATGGAAAACGTTGCCAAACAGTTATTTAATCTGAAAACGGACAGGCAAATTCAGGTGAGATCCATGCCTTGTTCATTTTCAGAAAAGTAAGCCGGTCTACATTCTCTGAGGATAGTCGCATGCGACGGTCTGTTACTACACCACCTGCAGCACTAAAGACGCGCTCAGATAATACACTGGCAGCAGGGCAAGCCAGCACCTCCAATGCATACTGGCTAAGCTCTGGCCATGTATCCAACTTAGAGACCCAAAATTTGAAAGGGGAAGAGCCATCTGGGAGTACACTTAGAGGGAAAGCCAAGTAGTCTGTCACCATCTTACGGAAACATTTCTTCCTGGTGACTGGAGCCGTCTCGGATGGTGTAGACCTTGCTGGCGCTGTCACAAAACTTTGCCACATTTGTAACATACAGCTCTTGCCCTGTGCAGAGGCGCTGCTTGTGCTCCCTCTTGTTGTAGAGGTGTCTACACTGCCTCGACGCACAGAGCTGCTTTGTAAAGCAGTAGCAGCAGCAGCAGCATCTCTCTCGGCTGGAATGTACAACAGTATGGATTGCACCAGTGTGTCTTGGTACTCCTGCATTTTACGGTCCCGGTTCACCGGTGTGATGAGGGTTTGTAAGTTGTCCCGGTAGCGAGGGTCTAGGAGGGTGTACACCCAATAATCTGACGTGCTGAGAATGTGGGCGATGCGGCGGTCGTTTCTCAGGCAATGAAGCATGAAATCAACCATGTGCTGCAGACTCCCAACAGGCCAACAAAGGCTGTCCTCTGGAAGAGGCGTCATCTCTGTCTCCTCTGCATCACCCCACCCTCGCTCTACATACTGACTACAGCGTTGTGTACCTTCCTCTGTAGGGATTTCTTCCTCCTCCATTGACTCCTCCTCCTCCTCATCCTCCTCACAAAGTGAGCCCTGCCCAGCCCTTTGTGAGGAACCACGTTGCGCTGACTGTCCTGAAGGTAATTGAATTTGTGACTCCTCATCCTCCACCTCTTCCAAAACCTCTTCCTTTAGTGCTTTCAGTGATTTCTGAAGCAGGCAGATAAGGGGGACAGTCATGCTGACTAGTGCATCATCTGCACTCGCCATCCGCGTTGAGACATCAAACGCACGCAAAACGTCGCAGATGTCCTTCATAGAGGCCCACTCAGTAGTGGTGAAGTGTGAACGGCGCAAATTGCGAGTTGATTGCGCCTGATGCAGCTGATACTCCATTACTGCTGGCTGCTGCTCACACAACCGCTCCAACATATGTAACGTGGAATTCCACCTGGTGGGTACGTCACATATGATGCGATGTTCAGGAAGGCAAAATCTGACTTGCAGAGCTGCAATGCGCGATCTGGCCATGCTGGAACGTCGCAAGTGAGCGCACTCTAGGCGGACCTTGTGCAGCAGTGCATCAAGATCCGGATAGTCCCTCAAAAACCTCTGCACGACCAAGTTGAGCACATGTGCCAGACATGGTATGTGAGTGAGGTTGCCAAGGCCCAGAGCTGCCACCAGATTTCGGCCATTGTCACACACTACCAAGCCTGGCTGGAGATTAGCTGACAAAAACCACACGTCGCTCTCCTGCTTGATGGCATCCCAGAGCTCCTGCACTGTGTGGCTTCGATTCCCCATGGGAATTAATTTCAGGACGGCCTGTTGACGTTTGGCCACGGCTGTGCTCATATCGGTCGCAACAGGTAAGCGTTCACGGGTCCATGTGGAGGTATACCGTGACGGCTCGTGCAGCGATGATTCTGAGGAACTGGAGTAGGAGGAGGAATCAATGTGCACAGACTGGATTCCTGCAATCCTTGGAGTTGGCAGAACACGTACAGCGCCACTGGCAAGATCTGTACCCGGCTCCACAACATTGACCCAATGGGCAGTGAGGGAAAGGTATCGTCCCTGGCCATGGGTACTGGTCCACGCATCGGTGGTCAGGTGGACCCTGCTACTGACGGCGTTTAGTAGCGCATGTTTAATGTTTCCCTCGACATGTTTTTGCAGAGCAGGGACAGCTTGCCTGCTGAAATAAAATCGGCTTGGCACATTATATTGTGGGACTGCCAATGCCATAAAGTTCCTGAAACTGTCAGTCTCCACCAGCCTGAATGACAGCATTTCAAGGGACAGGAGTTTTGCAAGGCCAGCATTCAGAGCCTGTGCTCGTGGATGGTTTGCCGAGTATGGCCGTCTTTTATCCCATGCCTGTGTTACCGATGGCTGTTTTTTGTACTGGGAGTGTGACGATGACTGTGAACTTGCTGCAGTGGGTGGAATAACAGTTTCTCTATGGACAACAGTGACCGAGGTTCTTCCATGGAGATCCTGTGAGGAAGCCAAAACAGGTGTGTGAGAGCTGGAGGTAGAGGCTCGAACATGACGTAAAGATGTAGGTGCTGCTGTAGGTTGGCCTACATCTCCAGTGTGTCTTTGGAACTCAGCTACGTGCTTTGTCCGTACATGTGTCCACATATTTGTGGTATTCAGGTTCCTGATATTTTTACCTCTTTTAACTTTTTGCTTACACAGCTTGCATTGAACATAGCAAATATTATCTACAAGTCTGTCAAAAAAGGACCACGCAGTGCAAGTCATGGGAGCGCCAATTTTGACATTTCTAAGAGAACTGCTCCCAACAGGTGCCAAACTGGAGGCTACAGGCAAGCGAGTCTGCAGCCTACCTCTCCCTCCTCTTTGTACCGTTGGGACAATCTCTTCCTCAGAGCTGCTCTCACCACCTTGCTGTTGCTCACGCCATGTTGGGTCTCGGACTTCATCATCTCCACTACCCTCTTCCAACACCTGCTGCTGTTGGATGGTCTGGGCAGCACCATGCTCCACAAAACCTGGCAACTGAGTCTCATCATCATCATAAGATGCGTTCTGCGGTGTGCTGTCCATCGGCACTGGCTCACCCGCCTCTTCAGATTGAGAGAGACACAGCTGTTGCGCATCACTGCATACTCCCTCTTCTTCAAATTGCAGAATGCTGCTTGCCTGTGCCCGTGTTTGCGAGCCAACAGATTCTGAGAACAGAAGCAGAGACTCAGCTGGCTCCTGTACAGACTCTCTGACTGCCTTGGCAATTTGACAGGCGGTGAACAGACAGATGGTTGCTCAACAGTGTTGTGTTCCTAAGAGGAGGTGGAAGGAATTGAAGTCGATGCATTGGCTGCCATCCAACCAACAACGGCTTCAATTTGTTCTTCCCGCAGCAGGGGGGCACGCCGAGCTCCTACCAAAGTGCGCATAAAGGAACGCTCACGGGGATAAATGGTGGATGCTGTGTCACTGAGGGCGGCAGCAGACACAGAATCCCCATGTCCTCTCCCTGCTGAAACTCCACGGCCACGACCACGTGCCTTACTCACTGACTTCTTCATCTTGGTAGATTGATAAAGAAAGTCAGAAAAGTTATAAGGCCTAAGTGTGGTTATTACGCAGAGACTGAAGTGAACACTGAAACACAACTGTTCACAAATCACAATCTGTGAAAGGCTACTCCTTTGTCTACTTCTATAGTGTTTGCAACCAATGTATTGGATACGGATGGAAGCGCGTCACACTAATAGTTAAATTGCATGGAGCAGCAAGAATTACACTGAAGGAAAAAAAAAAGAGTCTGTGAGTGACAGGTGCAGATGCCTACAGACAGCGTTGCATGCAGAGCAAACTGCAGCGTCACCTGCACTCACACACACCTTGCAGAGCTGTTAAAACAACACTGCAGGCAAAATGAAGCTTTACACAGCGGTTGGTAAACTAGCCTGCCTCAAAGCACAGTACACTAAATCGCAATATCTAACTGTCCCTCAGAGTCAGCACAGCAGCGTTCTGTCCCTTACTGAATTCACAGCACAGTGACGCTAAAATGGCTGCGGCGCCTTTTATAGTGCATTCTGACATCATTTCAGCATCCAATCACAGCCATGCCATTAGTTAACATGACCGCAGCAGTACAGGATGTGCCCACACTTCTTAGGATTCCTCATTGGCTGAATAAAATTACATTGCCTCGCAAAGAATTATGGGAACTTCCGATTCCGGTATTCGATAAGACGAAAATATCGAAACAAATTATCGAAAGGCCGATAGAGCTAATATCGGCCGATACCCGATACTTGCGGTATCGTATCGCTCAACACTATTAGTGACAGGTTGAAAAGGTGGGTTAGGCTTGGGATGAAGACTGTGGTAAGGTTTGGAATGAGGTGGGACGTTATTGGTTCAAGCTTACAGGTGGTGATAGGTGATTTGGAGAGTAAAGAGGAAAGTTGATCTTCCGTGACTGTGAAGTTGGTTTTGGAGGAGGCGAGTTGAGTACTTATGAGGAAGGGCTGTAGGGACTTTGCCTTACGTTTTCAATCTACTGCTTGAAGAATGAGTCAAAGTCTTCAGCTGAGATGAGAGGAGAGGGATGGGAAGCTGGCGGACGGAGAGAATTGAAGGTACTAAATAGCTGTTTAGGGTTGTGAGACAGGCATGATATGAGAGATGAGAAATAGGTTTGTTTTGCTGCGGTGAGCAATTGCGCAGCATTTTTACAACTTCCGCTACTGGACGCCACTCCATTTCTTTGGCAGCCACACAGCAGTATGCTTTGTAGATGAAGGCCAGAAAGAACATGTGACAGCATTGTCGATGATGGGAAAGTAGTCCCATCAGACAATGGCTGTGATCAGTAGTAAAAAAAAACAAAAAACTTACAGGACATACATTACATACAACACATAACATAGAGTACATACTC
>JARQOD010000928.1:0-117013 GCA_033576555.1 Oophaga sylvatica | reverse complement strand
CTGCATATATGCCTATTTAATTGTATATTTATTAGTGTAGTCAAATTGATCATCACATGAATTCTATATGTATTAGTTTATATTAATTTTCTGCATATTTATTTGTGCACATACCTATTGATAATACACCTTTTTATGTTATCTGGTATATTGTGAGCATTGTATATTATTTTTGCATATTTATTTGTGCACATATATATATTTTTTGATAATACACCCCTTTATGTCATCTGGTACATTGTGAGCATTGTCACATTTCTGTACCTAGGATATATATAAATAATAATGGTTGTGTCATAATTTGATATATATATATATATTATATATACATTGTTTCATGTTTGTATTACCTGTATTCTTTTGCTCTTCTTCACTATCTTCTATACATATGTATTACAGGGAATGTGATAATCCTCAAGTGATTTGCATATATGTGCACATTATATTCTATTTAGTGGTACCCATGTGAGGATGTTTTCTATTCATGGTGGTTGCATTCCGCTTTATGTTTAGACTTTATAGTGCTTATCGGGCCTGAATAGGCCGTGATTGCTCCCGGTTGCAGCACCTACCATTATATAATCACTTTCTGCTTCTGATGTGAATGACTCCAGGCTCGAGCCAGTGCACATGTCCGGCTTGTGGTCCGGGCGGTTGCATGGTGACGGCGTCTACTCGTGGTGACACGTTGGGCCTCAACCCGGCGGTGTTACACCACGTGACGCCTGTCACAATGTTGCTTCCGGTTCACTTGTCGCGCATGCGCCGATGATGTAGCTTGATTGGATTCCATTCATTATAAATAGCCCATGTTAGTGTATATTTATTATCCCCTGATGAAGGAATATAATTCCGAAACGTGCGTTGGGGCACGTTCTAGCGGCACACCTTATTTGCTTCTGGCTCCCAGGTACATTACTCATTTTTTTGCATATGGTGTTTGTACTTTGCACCTTCCATTGCACTGATTGTATGCACGTCGTACTGGGCTTAACATTGCTCCTTTTTTTGGCACATTTCAGTTGCTTTTGAGTTTCAGGCACACTGCTTATTCTTATAGCACGTTTTATGCCTATAGCACAGTGTCTTTTCATTGGCTATTATTGTGCTTGAATACACATTCTTTGTATTTGTATACACTTATGCACATTGCACCTTAGATTTGACATTAGTTTCCTTTTTAGAGTAGATCATTGGGTCACTTACCTGGTTATACTTATGAGCCTCGTTGATTTATTTACATCTATATTTACATCATGTATTGAATTTTATATATATTTTGTGTGTGCCCTATTTTATTGTATTTTATTTTTAACACATATAGTATTACATGTAGTGTTCTGTATCATGCCATATGTTAATCAAGGCTAATTTTATCACTTGAGTTTTATTATAAATTATTATTTTTCATCTTTTATGATTTTTATGGTTTATTATATTATATATATTGTGAGACAGTGAAGGAATATGTGGTGAATGAGGTGTATATTTCACCTAAGTACCTTGCTGACTGGTATGAGCGAAATGTGTGGCTTTGTAAACCTGGTGGTAAAGAAAGGTCACTACACCTGCCATTCAGTACACGCTTGCAGCTCAGACCTGAATCCACTCAGGTGTTGATTAGGAAGCCAGAAGTAGGTGTCTGCAAACACAATCTGGGAGCTCATTCAGTCTGGACAAGGGGTCCAGGCACAGAAGGTGTCTCTAAGAGTGTGGGAGCTGTCTTTAGCCCGGACACAGGGAGGTGTCCTGGCACAAGGAAGCAGTCTCTAAGAGTGTGAGCTATCTCAGTCTGGGTGCAGGAAGTACCCGGACACAGGAGTAGTCGCAGTGAGAATCCGTGCGAATAGCGACTGAATAGGAGGTGACCTCTCTCAAGTCTGGACATTGGAGTTGCCTTCGGACATAAAGAGGAGTGTCTGTGAAACTCCATACTAGTAACATATGTGATATGTGTTGTTTTGGGCACAGACTGGTAGAGTCTGGGTCCCGGATAGAGAGGGCCATCTATCTAAGTGTAATTAGAGGCTAGACAAGCCCAGGTTTTCTGTTTATGATTTGTTTTTATCTGTGTGCTGTGGACTTTAATAAAACTGGTTGCGGCCAGTTTTCACCAAACTGCTGTCTGAATGAACTGTTTCCGTGCCATTCTGTCTACCCAGACAGCGATCCTAGAGCTAAACCCCCCGGAAAGCTTACAATTGGCGGAGAATGCTGGGGCAGCGCAGGGCCTGGTACAGTTAGTGCTGGAGTGTGCATGCAGCACAGTGGCGAGAGACAGCATTAAAGGTGAAGTCTATTGAAATAGCAACAGAAAAAAAAAAAAAAGTGTGTGTCAGCAGAAACGTCTGTTTGGAGCAGTCTTGGAGAGACAGTGGCCTAATAGAGTTTGCAAAGAAAAAAAAAAAAAAAGTGTGTTTGCACAGCAAAGTTGAACTTGTTGTGGAAAAGACTGTGAAGTGTGCAGCAGCAAAGGAGAAATGTCTATTGGAGAAGTCTTAAAGAGACAGTGGCCCTAATAGAGTTTGTAGAAAAAGAAAAAAAAAATTGGTTGCACAGCAAGGCTGAATTTTCTGTGGAAATAAAGCTGTGTAGTGTGTATGTCTTGAGTGAAGACTGCCGTTGTTAAGACAGAGAAGTCTGACAGCATGGATGACAGCATGGAGGCGCTGTTTGAACAAATGGCACAAGTTAATGTGCAACATAAAACTGCCGTGGTTGAGACAGATAAGTCCGGCAGTATGGAGGAACTCGTTGAGTACCTGGTGCAGGCCCAGCGAAGCATGGAGCAGCAGCGCCTGCAGCACCAGCAGCACATGCAGCAGGCCCAGCAGCAATTCCTGCAGCAGCAGCAGGAGAATAACCGGTTATTTGTTGAGCAGATGACAGCACCAAAAAAGGATTTCGGTGCCGCGTCCCGAAGTAATGTTGTGAAGGCACCGGCGTTGTCCGCTATAAAGAAGGCGGTAAGACGGTCCTTGAGAAAAATGACACCTCGTGATGATGTGGAGGTATATCTTACTAGGTTTGAGAGACTGGCAGAGAAGGAGAATCTGCCACTATCTGAATGGGCCATGGTGGTCGTACCCTATCTGATTGGGGAACCCCAAAAAGTCTGGGCTGACCTGAGCAAGCAGGACAGCGAAGACTATGCCAAGTTGAAAGCGGCGATTCTTACCCGGCTGGGTGTTACGGTGACAGCCCGTGCCAGGGGAGTTCGTGACTGGAGACACAGTTGGGAGTCTGCAGTCAGCAGGCCTGATTATGGAGTTGAAAAGGTGATAGTGGACCGCTACACCCAAGCACGTCCTCCTGAGGTACAGCCGTCTGAGAGGTCGTCACTTCGGAGTTCCCGGACGCTGAACTCTCGCGGTAAGAGCGTTCCAGCTGTTGGGGACATGGGGTATGCTGATAAGCGGGTTCAGGCCCGAGGGGACATGTGGGTGGGAGAGTGTAATGGACAGTGTTGGAGCTGGCGTGAAATTGCAGCCAACTGTCCAATAGAGGGGGAGCCTATGTGTTGTGATGATGGCAGATCCCTCTCTCTCTGCGCAGAACCTGTGTGTGTGTCCACCTCAGCCGAAGAGACTGGACCACAGGGGTCCCCGGTGGTTGTAAGTGACTGCCCAGCACAGGCCCTCTTGGACTCAGAGAGTCCAGTGACTTCCGTATGTGACAGCCTGAGTGATAGGGACTTCATCCCTGATAAGCACCTGAGTGTGGTGTACATCCATGAAGACACCAAAGTCTACCCAGAGACTGCCGTGGACTTGGTTCCCAAACTCGGGGAGGTTTCATATGAAGTGGGGGTAGTGAAGACCCTGGTGCACCCCGTTATATTGGGTAATGACTTTCCCCGGTCTAAGGATCTCTGGGGGAAAAATGTTTCTGATGGACAGTGTGATGAAGCTCCTACTGAGGGTGCGCAGTCCCGAGGGGCGGAACACAATGCTAGTGGGCCGTTAAACTTATGTGATAATGATGATGACCATGATAATATTGATAATGATAATGATGCTAATCATAATAGTGATGATACTGATGATGACCGTGATAAAGATGAAATTTCTTTGCAGGTGATGTTGGGAGACGAGGATGGTGGTTCTCGGGAACCGAGTGTCCCTGACTTGCCTGTGTCCTGTGACGGTTTTGAGAGTGAGCAGTGGCGAGAACCCTCTCTTAAAACAGCACAGGAAAATATGATTGTTCTAAATGAGGTTTCCCAGGAGCCTGACTCTGAGGAGAGGTTCTCTCATGTTGCCATAAACACTGAAGTCCAGGGAGAGGTTGTGAGTCAGCTCCTAGTGCCTGAACTATATAGAAGTATAGTGCTGGGGTTGTCACATAGTCACATACTTGAGGGACCAGATGGTGAAGTTAATGTTGTGGATGACATGTTAACTAAGGTTCCAGATCAAGATGTGAATGAAAATGAATTGTATAACCCTGACAGTGAGCAGGATGTGAATGAAAATGAATTGTATAACCCTAACAGTGAGCAGGATATGAATGAAAATGAATTGTATAACCCTGACAGTGAGCAGGATGTGAATGAAAATGAAGTGTATAGCCCTGACAGTGAGCCAGATGTGGCTGAGAAAAAGGGGTCAGATAGTGATAGTGAATTATCTGATGACCATAAAGCAACCAGTGCAAATGAGGAAGGCATGGTAGCAGAGGAGGTTGAGAGTCCTGAGAAGAAAGCTGATGCTGACCTTGCAGCCAGACAGAAGATGGCATCTGGAGATGTTTTACAGTTGGCCGGTTCCCTGGCGAAGACTAAGGTGAAAGGAGGAGAGCTGAGCTTTAAAGGCAGGGCTCTGAAACTGAACACAGCACAAGTGGATGCTGTTGAAGATGAGAAGTTGTCAGTGTGTGGTGTGGATCTGCATCATGCCAAGGACTCGGAAGGTGA
Organism: Oophaga sylvatica; assembly: GCA_033576555.1. Classification (NCBI taxonomy): domain Eukaryota; kingdom Metazoa; phylum Chordata; class Amphibia; order Anura; family Dendrobatidae; genus Oophaga; species Oophaga sylvatica. Next base: position 112,098 of record JARQOD010000928.1, on the reverse strand, counting down.
TGCTGCAGAGGTGGAGAAAGCCATGGAAGTGGTGGACACCAGGCCAGGTGCCTCACCAGAGGCTGATGTCTCAAGTGAAGCTGTGAGGAACAAGACTGAAGATGTGGGGAATGACTCTGCCCCGGAATATGTTTCTGTTGGAGACAGCGGCGTGGACGGTGTACTGTCCGGATCCGTGGCTGCGACTCGCGAAGCTCGGGCCGGAAGTTCGGCGCCCGGTGCGCCATCGGAGTTCTCGAGCGACCCAAAGGATCTGGATAAATCCCAAGATGAGATTTTGAGACCTCGGGTTGGCCTTGGTGAGCTCAGGCGCATTTTCATGGAGTCTACACTTGAACCACGTCCCAGTGAGTGGGAGGGGCGATGTGTCGCTCCGTTGCCGCTGCAGATACACGGGAGCTCAGATGGGATGCAGAACATGGTGGAAAAGAAGACTGATGGTAGGGCTTCTGAGCATGTCCTACCAGAAGAGCCTGAAGAAAGGGCCGAAGACGTAAAGGACGTCCAACAACTACAGGAGAAGATGCGTAGCCATGAGGATCTCCTGGAGAAAGAAGTAAGAGCTCTGAGTCTTATGCAAAGTGAGCCTGTACCAGAAGAGGATAAATTATGTGTACCGACCAAGAAAAACGATCAGCTCCCTCTACAGTGCCAATCGTTTGAACAGTGTGGCTCGGAATGGTCAGAGACCATGACAGAGGCGCTTGGGTTCTGTGAGGTAGAATTTATGAATCAACGGATATTTAAGAAAGTAGATGTGCTAAAGAAAGTTCAGGAGGAATTAGAGAAAACCCCTATACCTCCTGGAACAGTTGGTGACACAGGGTCAGTGCCCCAAAAACAGGAGGTACGAAAGTTTCTGAGGAAGAATCAGCAGAGCTGTTCTGACGTGCCTGGTCGTACTTATCTGGTGAGCCACTATACCGAGACTGAGGCTGGCACTAAAGTCAAGATGAAACAGTGCAGGATACCCGAGGCCCGCAGAGAGTATAGGCCTGGGAGGGTACAGGGTAGTGCGGATGCTTCAGATGAAGAGAAAACTGATGTTGGCTATGACAGTGGTGAGGATGAAGCTGATGAGGGCCATGACTGGTCCAGAGTTCACTGTCTCTGTTGGATTGTTGACCAGCCCTCCGGTCTGGATGACCAGCCCTCCGGTCTGGAGAAGAGGGAGGGGATATGTGAGACAGTGAAGGAATATGTGGTGAATGAGGTGTATATTTCACCTAAGTACCTTGCTGACTGGTATGAGCGAAATGTGTGGCTTTGTAAACCTGGTGGTAAAGAAAGGTCACTACACCTGCCATTCAGTACACGCTTGCAGCTCAGACCTGAATCCACTCAGGTGTTGATTAGGAAGCCAGAAGTAGGTGCTTGTGAGCACAGTCAGAGAGCTCATTCAGTCTGGACAAGGGGTCCAGACACAGAAGGTGTCTCCAAGAGTGTGGGAGCTGTCTTTAGCCCGGACACAGGGAGGTGTCCTGGCACAAGGAAGCAGTCTCTAAGAGTGTGAGCTATCTCAGTCTGGGTGCAGGAAGTACCCCGGACACAGGAGTAGTCGCAGTGAGAATCCGTGTGAATAGCGACTGAATAGGAGGTGACCTATCTCAAGTCTGGACATTGGAGTTGCCTTCGGACATAAAGAGGAGTGTCTGTGAAACTCCATACTGGTAACATATGTGATATGTGTTGTTTTGGGCACAGACTGGTAGAGTCTGGGTCCCGGATAGAGAGGGCCATCTATCTAAGTGTAATTAGAGGCTAGACAAGCCCAGGGTTTCTGTTTATGATTTGTTTTTATCTGTGTGCTGTGGACTTTAATAAAACTGGTTGCGGCCAGTTTTCACCAAACTGCTGTCTGAATGAACTGTTTCCGTGCCATTCTGTCTACCCAGACAGCGATCCTAGAGCTAAACCCCCGGAAAGCTTACAATATATATATATATATATATATCACATATATTTTTTATATATATATTCTGTATTTATACATACTCTTGTCCTACCGGTTTGCCATCCCGCCATTCCCCAGTTTTCTTTTTTTCAGGTAACCAATACAGTCAGGGTCAATGATGGAGAGGAAAAAGTCTTGCCCAGGGTAGTCTATCCTACTGACCCTATGCACTGGCATTTCCCCGTCTCTCGAAGCAGGATCGAATAAAGTGTTCGGTGCTGCCGCAGTAGAAGCATGTTCCTTCAGAACAACGAACCTCTTGGCTGCGCTTGGATAGCTTCATCTGATCCATCTGTATGGATTTAAGGAAAGAAGTCGTATCAGGAACTTGCTTAATGATCAGTCATTAAAAGGTGGAAGCCAACGTACCGATCCCCTTTTGCAATTCACCTCTTTGGTCCACTCATGAAATCTAATGTCAATTTGGCTTGCCAGGGACACCAGGTCATCCAGAGTGGTGGGTATCTCTCGACCAGCCAGTTCGTTCTTGATTCGCCCAGAGAGGCCTTCCCACATGGTTGCCACCAGAGCCTCATTGTTCCAAATGAGTCCAGAGTACAAGGTACGAAAACAGACCACATACTGGCCCACGGAGAGGTTACCTTGGCATAACTGGAGCATAGAAGAAGCTGAAGAAGAAACGAGGCCAGTCTCATCGAAGACCTTACTGCAGGCCTCCAAGAAAGACTGTAGGTTCGACTAATAGATCCCCTCTCTCCCACAAAGGATTGAGCCATGCTAGGGCCTCACCAGATAGATGTGACAAGATGAAGGCCACTTTGGCAAGGTCCAAGATGAACTGGTAAGCCAGGAGTTTAAAGTGCAGCGTGCACTGGTTAATGAACTCCCGACACAGGGCGGGATCTCCACCAAAGCTTTGGGGAGCCGACAGACGAGGTCCAGAACCTGGTGCATAACTGGCAGCCTGGTGGGTCACCATCGTGGTAACTGCCGCCTGAGAGGATGTGGAAGCAGCTAGCTCACTCCCGGGTTCTCCAGCTCCTCATGACCCTTCCATCCCGGGTCTCCTGTTCCTCCTCCACTGAGACTCCGCTCTGAATCCATCAGACCACGCCCAGGAGTGCTAGGAAACATCGCGGCGGTCCGGAGTCAGTGCCTCACGTTCCTCCGGAACCAGGCCAGAGTCTTCACACGTCACCTATGGCGCCATCGGGGACCTTCACGGCTCCATCCCCCGGAAGCTTCTGACTGATAAGTGCATTGGTTATTTGTACACTTGTTCTCTGTTTGAACTCTGCCTACCATTCCCCAGTTATTATCTCCCTGAATGGAGTATCCCTGTAATAAATCCCCCGTTAACTCTTGATCTGCCTCCCGCGTGTCACTGCATCCCGCGTACCTGCTGAATCTTACATTGCTAACAATTCCCATAAATGATCTCAGTTTTATTCAGGAGTTTGGAGGATGTAGACCTTACGGATTTCCAAAATATAATAACATATGAATGAGTAGATTATGAAGGGATTAGCCGGGGAAGACGCCCCACATATTCGCATTTATGCAGTCTAGAGATCTTCATTTCCCTGATACTCTAGGACTCCTGTCAAATATTAGAGGACACCACTAGTATAACTGTACATCAGACGGAGCAATGATACAACCATTTTTCGATGTTCACAAAATTGTTTGTTAAAACAAATGAAAAATGGAGAAATCTTCAGAATGCAACCATAACTTATAAAGAACAGCAAATGATTGAGTGCTCGTGCATCTCACCACTGGAGGCTGGAGACTATCCTACTGGACTAGAACTGCCAATCAATGAAATGTTACAGGTGGTGGTTGAAGCTACACTTTTCCTTCCTTCCCATTATGTGGTTGAAAAAGACCTGCAGAAAGACTTTGTATATGGTAAAATGATTGTATAATGATTCCTCTCACACTTTGGTTCCTCAGACTATATATCAGGGGGTTTAGCATTGGAGTCACAGCCGTATAGAAGACAGAAGCCACCTTGTCTCGCACGGTAAAGATGCTAGAGGGAGGACGCATGTATATGAACAGCACAGTGCCGTAGAAGATGAAGACACACATGAGGTGTGAAGAGCAGGTACTGAAGGCTTTCATCCTACCTTCTGTGGATCTTATGTTTATAACTGAAAAGATAATTAGGGTGTATGAAATAAGGATCGTAATCAATGAGCTTATGGCTAAACCACCTACAATGTAAACAGTGACCTTCTCACAGGTGGAAGTATCTGAGCAGGACAGTCTGAGGACCAGAGGAGCATCACAGTAGAAGTGGTCAATGAAGTTAGGCCCACAAAATTGAACAGTGAAAGCACAGCCTGTCTGTACGGAAGATTGTAAGAAGCCAACGGAGAAGGAAAGAAGAACAAGGCATAGGCATTTCTTCTTAGTCATTGTGGAGACATAATGGAGAGGATGGCAGATGGCAACATAGCGGTCATAGGACATGGTGGAAAGGAGAAACGACTCTGTAGCTGCCAGAGCAGCATAGAAAAAGAACTGAAGAGCGCAGCCTTCAAAGGAGATGGTCTTCTCCAAACACTTTAGATCCACAAGCATTTTAGGGGTTATGGTAGATGAATAGAAGATGTCCACCAGAGAGAGGTAACTCAGGAAGTAATACATTGGGTTCTGGAGGTTTGATGTTTTTCTGACAATAGCCACCAGGCCAACATTGGCTGCTACGGTCACAATGTAGATGTGCAGGATGAGTACAAAGAGAAAGGATTTCAGGTTCTCATTATCAGTCAGTCCAGAAAACACAAATTCTGTGACTTTTGTCTCGTTTGTAACGTCCATGAAAATGATTTTCTTTACTGGTGAAACAAGGGATGGAAGTCACGATGAAAAAGCTTCCAGTTCTACAATAACTCCAAGAGCAAAGAGACAACCTCAGCCTGGAAAAGATCTATAGATAATTCTATATTACAACATGATAGTAAAGGATTCATAGTTCACCCTTGCAGTGTTGAGTTATGGACTGTTTAGTTACATTCTTATCATTCTGCGCCTTTAAGCAGTACATTGGCATTGAGTTATTTAGTCTAACAGAGACTCTCCCAGTTTTATCCGTTTCTTCTACTTGGTAAGTTCTGTGCTTTTGTCTACAGCTGTCTCTTTCGTGTGCCATATATCGTGATTTTGAGGTATCAGGATCAGCGTGGAGTTTCTTCTCCAGAAATTCTAGTCTTTTAATAAGAAAACCTGAATTCCACAGAGAATGTCTCTGTCATGTATAGTGTACAGTTCCTATAGCGTCTTGTGCTTGGGTGCGAGGAAAACACATGAGACATAGGTTGATATGAAATGACTTGTATTACTTCATACAAGCATGCAGAAAAGGTCATACAGTTTGCAGGAACAGAGGCAGGAGACACAGCAGGCCAGAGTAACTTCAAGCTCTACAATAACTCTCCAAAGCAGGTTCAGGATCTCTTCTCTGTACCGTAATTCCTCTGCAAACATGGATTCACCAGACAGCAGGTTTCCAGAGTCCAAAAGTGTTCCAAAGTTCCTCAGTAGGAAATAGCTGGAGTCCAAAATCCTAGGTTTCCAGGAGTCAGGTCACAGGCTGACTGAGGCTTGATTCAAGAGCACTGATTGTTCAGCTGAGGCTGCTTAAGAAGCAAGAGGGAGAGAATCAGGGCGGGAACATGAAAACTGGAAACTCCATATTAACTGAGGGCAAGAGCTGCAGAAAGACAGAAAGCAAAATGGCCGACGGAAAACTGAGTTTCAAGGAACATGTCAAAAGAGACAAAGAACCTTACAGTCTCTCTTGTACCACACGGTCCCGCGGTTACTCATTATGAGCGGAGACCCTCAGGGAATGTGATTTTTGTTGTGTAATTTCTATAAAGAGATAATTATTTATTATAGTTTTGGCTGGTTGACCTGATTTCCTGTAAGCCACACTTTCAACTGTATCAGCGTCCACAGGCTGTTGACACAGCTGAAACATAGGCCCATAGGCACACGGGTGGCAATTTTGTCTACTGGGCACTCATCTGAATCCTAAATAATCCACTGATGGAAACCCATTTTGTAATGCTCCTGATTTACAGCTCATGTGCTGATGTTATTTCCAGAGACAGTTTGAAGCATTTGTATGGCGTTATACAATAGAAGGTAAAGGATATGAATTATACAGGGTGGGCAATTAACTTTCCCAATGGGCCACATGATAGACTGTGATAACTGTGAGATTTGAATCAATACACAACGCAAAGCCCTCACACACAGTATGTTGCCTCCACAACCTCCCATACAGTATGATGGCCTACACAGTCCCCTGCATAGCATGATGTCCCCACAGCTCCTCCAAAAAAGGAATGATGCCTCTACACCCCCACAAAGTATGTTGGCCTACACAGTCCCCTACACAGTATAATGTCACCACAACCTCCACACAGTATGATGCCTCCACACCCCCACACAGTATGATCCTCCACAACCTCCATATAGTATGATGTCTTTACACCACCACAGACTGATCCTCCACAACTTCCACACAGTATGATGTTTTCACACCCCCCACACAGCGTGATCCTTCATAACCTCCATGTCACGGACGTGGTTTGTGGAACCACTGTGCCACGGACCGTGGAGAGCCTGGAGGGGCGTGACTAAGCGAGCACCAGACTGTTCACTAGAGCCTCTGATGGTGAGGTTAGACTTCACACAGCATGATGTCCCCACAACTCCTCCAAAAAAGGAATGATGCCTCTACACCCCCACAAAGTATGTTGGCCTACACAGTCCCCTACACAGTATAATGTCACCACAACCTCCACACAGTATGGTGCCTCCACACCCCCACACAGTATGATCCTCCACAACCTCCATATAGTATGATGCCTTCACACCACCACAGACTGATCTCCACAACTTCCACACAGTATGATGTTTTCACACCCCCCACACAGCGTGATCCTTCACAACCTCCATGTCACGGACGTGGTTTGTGGAACCGCTGACTCGCACCACACTGAAGTGGTTACCAGGGCTATGGGGTACTCGGAGCCGAGCCCAATGATTTCTATGGGAGTTGTCACTGGCAGCGGGACTCGGTCCGTGGCCCTGGCAGTCAAGCGATGGGGGATATTTACAGGGGATTATAAGGATAGGTAGTTTGTGACGCCACCTGTGGTATCTGGTTAATTGGACCAGCACTGCTATAATGATCTTCACAGGGGATGTTATGGGGGCAGCTGGGTGGTAGGTCTCCCACAGGTGAGACTGGTCCCTGGAAGTTTATGGTGATGAAGCAGGGGTAGGTAATAATTCAGTCACACACGAAATAGCTTCTTTTCATACCTTTTACTTGAAGGTGTTTCAGGAAGATCCCGGGGAGCTGGTCGGGGTGGAGAATGCACACTCGGGTAGCCGCTGAGCAGGTTAGAGGCCTCCTTAACTTCAATATGTATGTGAGCCCAACTTGCCTGAAGCGAAGTTAACTCTGAACTCTCCAGCTTTCTCTGTAGCTGTAATGCCCGGCCAACATTGTGGTGGAGCCTTCTAAGTGGTGAGAACTAAGTCCTTACTTTTGCAGGGCCCTGCTCAAAGTCCCTGTTCTCCCTGACTCCGGTTACGTATTGACACTTTGGGCTGCACTCTGCGACCTGTAGTCCAGATGCCTCCGGTTTTCTTGTTACTATGCTTGAAACAGTAGCAACGCTTCGGACCCCGGTGTCCGGCAATTTAGTGCAGGCAATCCAATACCTGTAGCACTTCTCTGTCTTCTCCACTGCGCCCTTCGCCCTGCTTCCCGCTCTTAACATAAGCACCTGTAGCTTCAATGTGAAAAGTCAGCTTTCTCCTAGAGCTCACTGAATAGCTCTCAGTATCCTCCAAGTCCAGACTGGACTGAGACTGAACTGCACTGTCCTCTGACAGGAAACAGACTCTACTCTCTCTCTCTTCTCCCTCCAGACTAATCACTCCCTGCTACGTGTCACTCCCCCCTTATATCTCAGATGGGTGTGTCTGAAAGAGTGAGTGGCAGTGAATGCATATCAAGCGTTGCGATTACCTTCCTGTGCACTCTCCTGGATATTATGTGTGCCTGCATAGCTGGGCTACACATCCCCCCTTGGTTAAACACAGCACTCCCGGGCTGTAAAAGAGAAAAAGAAAAACATTTTTGTTTTGCATTAAACATAAACATTTTTAACACTTCCCATCCGGGAGGTAAGACCTCTTGAACGTTGCAATTTGTACATTAGAAAAAATACAAAAGTATCAAAAGTATCAAACATTCTCATAAATACAAGACAATATTCTGGTGGAGGACCCGCACCAAAAACCTCCCACGTAGGTCCTGGTGGGCTGCAGGACTTCTGACTGCAGACCTCACTCTAGGCCCACCATACGGGTTTTTCTTCAGAGGTAGATAGTAATGGTTTTCATGTAAAACCAAGATAATGCACCGTAGCGCAACTATTTACAAAGCAAGTTCTTGGGCTGGCACAGTCCACAGCCACGCAGTCCATGTATGATAAAGGACACATATTTACAGTTCGAGTATTCAAAAGAAACCACATTCAAATTATAATACTATAATACTATTAACCCTTTTAAACTCGTTAACCTGGTACCCAGCCGGGTATTCTAAGCATACTATGCACATTATGTAAACACTTCTATACATATCAATAAAGTGCAATTTTCAAAATTCTCATACTTTTTACATTTCTTGGATGCGGTAAACCCCTGTCTGGGTCCTACCGGTGTTCATCCCTCTTACAGACTTCAATTACGTCTTCCACTCCTGGGGCTGGAACGACGCGATGTTCCTTAGAACGCATGACAAACAAATCATGGCCTGCTATCAGCGTTTGAGTGGCCACAGTTCTCATTCTAACTAAGGTCCCATCGGGTACCTCTGTCATGTATGATGCAAGCGGCGTTGCTGATGGTGTCGCAGAATAAGACCTAAATTGCGATGCAGTCTGGGTCACCGATTGCGATGTAGATTGCAATGCAGGTTGCATTGTTGAGATAGCCGCAGGGGGCGTTGTAGAGTAGGTCGCAGGTTGCGATGCCAAGTAGGTCGCCGATTGCGATGAAGGGGGCGATGGAGGTCGCGATGAGTACTCAGGGGGCGATGCTGGTGCATGGCCTGGTGCTAACGCCAAAGATGACGCTGCTGGGGCTTGCGATTCCGAGTAGGACGCAGGTGCGCGCAGTGGCTCAGTTGGGAACGCACTAACCTGCTGCTGTCGCTGCTCCCAGTCATTTTCTATCGCTGACAGTTGGGTCTCCTCCGGTGTCCCTACCGGGGATTGGCATTCTGCTGCGGCCTCCAGGCCTGGCTGGCACTCCGGAACGAGCAGGGCCTCCTCAGCCTCCTTCTCTCCCGCCGCATCATCGGTGGAGTCGAGATCAGCACTTTTGGAGCCGGCCTCCGGTTCTTCATCAGCCTTCTTCAGCAGGGAACTTGGAAAATCAGGTGACGGCATTATGCTTGTGAGAGAGAGCACTGCGTCCCACAGCAGCCGCTGTGTCTGGGCACGCCAGCGTCTCTCTGTCTCCTGCAAGTCTGCATGACGCTGGATTAATCTTCTGAGCACCGCATTCTCCTTCTGCAGCTCCAACATAGTTTGTTGAAGTTCCTGTATTAGGGATGGCTCCGGTTCAAACAACAGCTTCTCCGGAGAGCAGGGCCTGCGCTCCACTGCTCCACTGCATAGCTGCTCTTGTCCTTCTGCCACCTCGTCCAAGGCCAGACTGTAGTTTCCATCAGGAACAGTCCGGTCTCTTCCGTGTGTTAAAAATGCTTAATTTTGTATATTTTTCAAGGACTTGTTACCAGATGCGATACTTTAAAGAAAACGTCCCGTTTCTTATAAAAAAAAAAGGAATTGTTTATTGGACTGTTTACCAAAAAAACATCATTACAGGAAAACATAAAATGAGTGAAATAGTTACGTAGATATTGTCCATTTGTCCATAGCAAAGCTTGTACACATCTTTCCTTGGTGTCCTGAATGGTAAAATGACATTCTGGCCTTGTCAGCAGTGTCTCAGAGAAACAACACGTGGTTGCAGCTGTTCATTCATCATAGTCCTTGTCCTATCATCATAGTGTCAGAGTAAAGTGTCTGTGGAGAGAGAGAGAGCCCCCCCTTCGTGTAGCCATTATATAAAAGTCCCTTAGATCACGTGGTCTCTGTATATGGAGATGACACTTTACCATACAGAAATAGCATCTGTAATGTCAGCGATCGTTAACGTGCTTGGTACAGAATTGAGTGTATAAAGAATAACCAATAATTAATATTTAACACCGTGGAGGCGGGATTTGCGTCTCCTCCTCTTCGCATAGAGGATGAACAGTAGGCGGATTTCTTTAGCAGTAGGGCAGGACCGCACATTATAGTAGCATTTGGAGAGGGCCGCCATAACTTTCGCGCCTCAGGGGGGGTACACGCCCACGAATGCACGCCCACCTTCTTCACCAGCGCCTCAGGGCGCCAACTTGGCGGTAAAATGGCGGTATAATGGCGCCAAACACAGCAAACAGTCTTTTTCACTAAACAGTTCAATAGGCAACACAGGACTCACAATTGCAAGCTTCGCATCCTGTTCGTGACGCCAAAAAGCTGACTCGCACCACACTGAAGTGGTTACCAGGGCTATGGGGTACTCGGAGCTGAGCCCAATGATTTCTATGAGAGTTGTCACTGGCAGCGGGACTCGGTCCGTGGCCCTGGCAGTCAAGCGATGGGGGATATTTACAGGGGATTATAAGGATAGGTAGTTTGTGACGCCACCTGTGGTATCTGGTTAATTGGACCAGCGCTGCTATAATGATCTTCACAGGGGATGTTATGGGGCAGCTGGGTGGTAGGTCTCCCACAGGTGAGACTGGTCCCTGGAAGTCTATGGTGATGAAGCAGGGGGTAGGTAATAATTCAGTCACACACAAAATAGCTTCTTTTCATACCTTTTACTTGAAGGTGTTTCAGGAAGATCCCGGGGAGCTGGTCGGGGTGGAGAATGCACACTCGGGTAGCCGCTGAGCAGGTTAGAGGCCTCCTTAACTTCAATATGTATGTAAGCCCAACTTGCCTGAAGCGAAGTTAACTCTGAACTCTCCAGCTTTCTCTGTAGCCGTAATGCCCGGCCAACATTGTGGTGGAGCCTTCTAAGTGGTGAGAACTAAGTCCTTACTTTTGCAGGGCCCTGCTCAAAGTCCCTGTTCTCCCTGACTCCGGTTACGTATTGACACTTTGGGCTGCACTCTGCGACCTGTAGTCCAGATGCCTCCGGTTTTCTTGTTACTATGCTTGAAACAGTAGCAACGCTTCGGACCCCGGTGTCCGGCAATTTAGTGCAGGCAATCCAATACCTGTAGCACTTCTCTGTCTTCTCCACTGCGCCCTTCGCCCTGCTTCCCGCTCTTAACATAAGCACCTGTAGCTTCAATGGGAAAAGTCAGCTTTCTCCTAGTGCTCACTGAATAGCTCTCAGTATCCTCCAAGTCCAGACTGGACTGAGACTGAACTGCACTGTCTTTTGACAGGAAACAGACTCTACTCTCTCTCTCTTCTCCCTCCAGACTAATCACTCCCTGCTACGTGTCACTCCCCCCTTATATCTCAGATGGGTGTGTCTGAAAGAGTGAGTGGCAGTGAATGCATATCAAGCGTTGCGATTACCTTCCTGTGCACTCTCCTGGATATTATGTGTGCCTGCATAGCTGGGCTACACACCACTGTGCCACGGACCGTGGAGAGCCTGGAGGGGCGTGACTAAGCGAGTACCAGACTGTTCACTAGAGCCTCTGATGGTGAGGTTAGACTTGGATCCCAATGAACGCCAGGTGCCACTCCAGGACAGACCAACGGACGTGCAGCAGCTGGACCCAGTGGGACAGACTGGATGGTGCAGCAGGCAGAGTTTGTATCAGAGTGCAGCAGGCAGAGTTCATATCAGAGTGCAGCAGGCAGAGTTCGTATCAGAGTGCAGCAGGCTGAGTTTGTATCAGAGTGCAGCAGGCAAAGTTCATATCAGAGTGCAGCAGGCAGGATCTGCACCAGAGTACAGCAGGCAGGATCTGCACAAGAGTGCAGCAGGCAGGATCTGCACCTGAGTGCAGCAGCCAGGATCTGCACCAGAGTGCAGCAATGACTGGTATGCAACCTTACACAACATAGACTGCAGAACAGGAAGGTTGCTCAGGCACCTCCCTAATGAGGAGGAAGCAATATATACATAATGCCTGTCAGCCATTGGTTGGGGAGGAAATAGCAAGTGCACGTGCTGGCCCTTTAAAAGTGCGGGAGCGCATGCACGTGCCCTAAGGAGTTGGCTGGGAGCCTGGCTGGAAGCTTTGCTGGAATCATGCAGAGCATGGGGAAGGGAAGAACCGACCGCAGCGCAGGTGAATGAAGTGACACGAAGGAGACCCTGCCTGTCAGAGGAGGGATCCGGTGTGGTGCTAACAGTACCCCCCTTTACGCCCCCTCCTCTTCAGGCCATCGAGGAAGTTCAGGAGGAGAATCGGAGCGTGAATGTTCTCCTTAGGCTCCCAGGATCTCTCTTTGGGACCAAATCCCTTCTAGTCGACCAGTATGAGGGTCTTGCCTCTCACCTTCTTCATGGCAAAGATGTTCTCCACCTCAAAAGCATCATCTGAGGCAGTTGGCATGGGCGTGGAACTGGAATCCTTGAAGAAGGGGCTCAGGATGACCGGCTTCAGCAGAGATATATGGAAAGAATTCGGAATCCGTAATGAAGGAGGCAACTTCAGCTTATAGGAGACCTCGTTGATCCACTTCAGCACTCGAAAGGCCCGATAAAATGAGGACCCAACTTGTAAAAGGGAACCTTCAGCCGGACGTACCTAGATGAGAGCCATACCTTGTCGCCGGGGCATCAGCAAGGAGGGTCCAGGCGTCTTTTAACTGCATGTCTCTACATACGGGTGGAAGATGCTTCCAAAGTGGCTTTAGTGTCCTCCCACAACTTCACAAAATCCTTGGAGAGGACATCTGCCGCAGGGACATCAGAAGGAAACATCACCGGGAGGGGAACCTCATGTTGCCGACCGAACACAATGTAGAAAGAAGACTCGAGGCTTCATCAACGTGATTGTTGTACGAGAACTCAACCCAGGGAAGTAATTTCACCCAACCATTATGGTGGGCATTGACAAAGTGTCGCAGGTAGTTGCCCAAGACCTGGTTAACACGCTCCACTTGCCCATTGGACTGAAGGTGATAGTCCGAGGAGAAATCCAAGATGTTATCCTGACGTTTACAGAGAGCTCGCCAGAATCTTGAAGTGAACTGTGAACCTCGATCGGACACAATGTGATGAGGAAATCTGTGCAGGTGGATAATATGTTTGATGAAGCTGTCAGCCAGTTCAGGAGCGAATGGAAGAGCAGACAACAAGGTAAAGTGTGCCATTTTGGAGAAGCGATCCATGACTACCCAGATGACGGTGCAACCCTTGGATACTGGCAAATCTGTAATGAAGTCTATTGCTATGTGCTGCCATGGAATAGATGGCATGGGTGACGGCAGGAGAGAACCAGTAGGAAGTCGTCTGGGGATTTTATTGCGGGCAAAAATTGGACAGGCAGCCATGTAAGCATAGATCTCTCTCCTCATGGATGGCCACCAGCAGTGGCGAGAAATCAATTGCTGTGTCTTCCTTTGTCCCACATAACCAACCAGCTTGGACGAGTGGCCCCATGACAAAACTCGCTCCTTCTCGGATTCAGCCACAAGGGTTTTTCCTGGGTGAATTCGCGACAGGCTGACTGGAGCAACAGTACTCATCTTGGACAATTTGATGATAAATTGAGGATCCTCCTCTTGGTCCCCGGACAGAAATTAGCGAGAGAGTGCATCAGCTCTGACATTCTTGTCACCGGACCTGAAATGTAAAAAAAGTTAAAGCGACCAAACAAAGATAACCTGGCTTGGCATGGATTAATTCTCTGGGCGGACTAGAGGTATGCCAGGTTCTTATGGTCCGTGTAGATGACCACTGGATAGACTGCGCCCTCCAGCAGTTATCGCCACTCCTGCAAAGCCATCTTAATGGCGAGTAACTCCTGGTCACCAATGAAGTAGTTTCGCTCTGGAGCGGAGAAGGCCTTAGAGAAGAAACCGCAGTACAAGTGTGTCGACCCGCCACCACAATTGTGGGTTACCAGGGCAATGGGGTACTCAGAGCCGAGCCCGTAGAAGTCTATGGGATTTGTCACAGGTAGCTGTGGCTCGGTCTGTGGCCCTGGCGGTCTGGCGTATGTTGGGGATATATTTACAGGGGATAGATTTATATACAGTTCGTGACGCCACCTGTAGTCTTCTGGTAATTTGTACCAGCGCTGCTGTAGATCTCTGAGGGGATGGTGAGGCAGCTAGATGTCGGGTCCCCTACAGGTGGGACTCTTCCCTCAGGTCGGTAGTTAGGTAGGGATTGTGCAGGCATGCAATAATAACTCAGTCTCACACCGTCAGCGTCTTTCCATACCTTTACTTGCAAGATGGTAAGGCAGGTCCCAGGGAGGCTGATGGGGTTGATGGAGGATGAGCTTTGAGGCAACAGCTAAGCAAGTTAGGGGCCTCCTTTACTGTCCAATGTTGATGAGTGCAACCAGCCTGAAGCGTAGTTCCCTCTATAATTTCAGCTAATCCAAAGCTGCTCTGCCCGGTCAGTTTTGTGGTTGGAGCCTTCCTGTGAGAAAGCTGAATTCCTATCTTGTCGTGCACTGACTCAAGGTCCTCACTTCCTCTGACCCCAGTTACGTACTGACTATTCGGGGCTGCTCACCGCTACCTATAGTCCGGCAAGTCTCTGGGCTTCTTACCACTATGCTTGGAGCTATAGTGATCCTTCGGTCTCCAGTGACCGGTTACAATGTGCAGGTATCCTTGACCTATGGCACTTCTCTGTTCTCTTCCACTTTGCCCTTCGATTTGCTCGACTCTTATTAGATATCTCAGTCTGCCTTCCAGTGGGGCACAGCTCTGACTAGGCTGAGGTGAACTAGACCACCTGTACTAGCCTCCACTTTCTGAACTGCTAACAGGCTCAGACTGGACACGTCTACTCTGTCCAAGGACAGGAAACTGACTGACTAAATCACTCCCTTCCACACCCCTGCTGGGTGTGTCAGAAGTGTACGTGATGTTATGAAGAGCCCTTAACTGTTACCTCTCCACTCATCCTCCTGGTATTGTGTACCAGGGCTACACACAAGCGGTGACCCAAGGAAGTTTTCTGAGTGAGCACAGCTCCAGCCCCTAACGAGGATGCGTCCACCTCTAGGAATAACTGTTTGTTCAAATCCGGACAATGCAAAACGGGAGCGGTGGAGAAGGACCGTTTAAGGGAGCGGAAGGCTTCCTCAGCCTCGGAGGACCAGTTCTTTGAATCAGCTTCTTTTCGGGTCATAGCAGAGATGGGAGCGGTCAGGGTGGAGAAGTAAGGAATGAATTGTCAATAATAGATAGCAAAGCCAAGGAATTCTCTGTATTGCTTTGACTCCAACAGGCAGCGGCCATTTAAGAATGGAAGAGACTTTCTCAGGATCCATCCTGAGTCCGGTTTCTGAGATAATGTAACCAAAGAAGGGAAGGGTGGACTGTTCAAAAACGCATTTCTCATACTTGGCGTAGAGTCGATTCTCACTAAGACGCTGAAGAACTTGCCTAACTGCTCGTCTGTGGGAGGCCGGATCCGGGGAATATACTAAAATATCATCCAGATACACAACAACACAGGAATAAAGCAGGTCCCGGAAGATATCATTGACGAACTCTTGAAAAACTGCCGATGCATTACTGAGACCGAAGGGCATCACTCGGTATTCATAATGTCCATCCCTGGTGTTGAAAGCGTCTTCCATTCGTCTTCCCAGCGAAAGCGGATTAGATTGTTGGTGCCTCTTAAATCTAATTTGGTGAAGATCCTGGCACCTCTTAATCGGTCAAACAACTCAGGGATCAGTGGGATAGGGTATTTATCTTTCACCGTGATCTGGTTGAGACCCTGATAGTTTATACAGGGTCGGAGTGATCCATCTTTCTTTTTAACGAAGAAAAACCCGGCCTCAGCAGGAGAGGAGGACGTCTGAATGAAGCCCTTGGCCAAATTCTCCTGAATGTAGTCCTACATAGCTTGAGTCTCAGCTGGGGACATAGGGTAAATTCGACCTCTAGGGGGTGTAGATCAGTGAACCAAGTCGATAGAGCAGTCATACGGTCTGAGGGGTGGCAAAGTCTCTGCTTCCCTTTTGACAAAGACATCGCAAAGGACCAATATGTAGGGGGCAAACCGGGCAGTGATGCTGGAGAAGACGCGGCCTTAGCCAGACATACTGGAGCCAGACACTTTTCATGACAGGAATGCCCCAGCGGAGCACCTCTCCAGTTCTCCAGTCCAACACAGGTTCGTGCTGTTGTAGCCATGGTAGGCCCAAGAGAAAGGCGTGAGACATGTGGGGCAAAAAATAGAAGACTATCTTCTCAATATGAAGCATCTCAATATGGACCTCAGGCAGCTCAATAGCCAGACGAACAGTCTCCCGAAAAGTTCTCCCATCAACAGATATTATAGCCAGAGGATTTTGGAGCGGACGAACTGGGATTTGGAAACGATCTACTGCAGCCTAGAGGATAAAATTTCCTGCTGCCCCGGATTCCAAATACACTGTCTCAATAAAATGGGATTCACAGTTGTCACGGCCACAGTAAAAGTCAGGGATAGAGAGGTGTCTTTTCCGTCTAGGGAGGTCTCTCCTACTGACCCTAGACGCTGGAGTTTCTACGGCTTCACCGACAGGCATGAATGAAGTGGCCCATGTCTTCACAATACAAGCACTGGCCTTTAGAGCGACAATCCCTCTATCATTGACTGGCAAGGGCAAAGCGATCGACCTGCATGGGTTCAGATGAGACCTCGACAGAGGAGGGTGAAGGAACAAGCGGCCTTTGAAAAGACGGAGCCAGGTGCCGCGGTCCTTGTTCATGTGCCAGCGCACAGGCACACTCTCGGAAATGAAGGTCTATATGGATGGCGAGGGAGATCAGGTCGTCGAAGGAAGTTGGTAGGTCTTGACCGGCTAGTTCATCATTAATGTTTACGGAAAGCCCCTCCCAGAAAGTCACCATCAAAGCCTCGTTATTCCATCCAAGTTCGGACGCCAGAGTGCGGAATCATACCGCTTTTGTCCAACAGATGAATTGGACTAACGTAAATGGAGAAGAGCGGAAGCTGCAGAGTGGTTTGCCCAGGTTCATCGAAAGCTTTACAAAAAGCCTCCAAGAGCCCAGGCAAATTGGAGATGATCGGGTTCTCTCTCTCCCATAATGGGTTCAAGCATGCCAGGGCCTCGCCTCCAACGTGCAACATAAGGAATGCCTCCTTTGCTCAGTCCAACGGGAAGTGGCGAGGAAGAAGTTCAAAATGTAGTTGGCACAAATTGATGAACCCACGGTAGAGCTTCGGTTTGCCGTCAAAGCGTGGTGGAGCTGCGCGTCGGGGGCCTGGACCTTGAACTAAGTAAACGGTCTGAGAAGTTTCCGGAGAAGACACGGCTGCTTCAACATGCGTGATCACTGGAGAGATGTTTAAGGCCTCCGACTTGGTAGTCAGGGACTGCAACTGCATGGACAGCTCCTCCTGCGGCGTCTTTCTGTCTGCAGAGCTCTTGTTACATGGTCCGAACCGGCAGGATCGGCGGGGTACATGGCCTGAGCAAACTTTCACGGACGTGGTTTGTGGAACTGTAAGGAGGTCAAGGGTCTTAACCCTTGAAATGTTTTCATATTGTGTGTAAATGCATGCATTTGTAGAGATATTTTATGTATTGTATAATGTCATCTTTCAGTGGTTTTTCTGACTGGTGTTTTATATAGACAGTGCATCCTTGGGGTCATTAGAAGGGGCATTTGTAGCATAGTATATATAGGTAGG
Source organism: Oophaga sylvatica (assembly GCA_033576555.1). NCBI lineage: Eukaryota > Metazoa > Chordata > Amphibia > Anura > Dendrobatidae > Oophaga > Oophaga sylvatica. Next base: position 94,214 of record JARQOD010000928.1, on the reverse strand, counting down.
GTAAATATAGCTTTGCGAAGGATCACTAGTGGGGGCATGTCAGGGATCCTGTTAGAGAGTTGTTAAATGGTCAGTGTAGCACAGTGGTAGGACATAAGGTGGCGGCATTGAGCACAGCAAGTTCAGTGGAGACTTGTCAGGACACCAGGGGGTTAAGTAGTAAAGGGTCGGTTGGACAAAATTGTTAGGGACTTTCCAGATAGTGAGTCGGGGGTGGACCTTGCTAGAGTGAGGACGTCCATGTTCTCGGGCCTTGGGCAGCCGACACAAGAAGTGTGTGAAGGTACCAGCAACCTCAGTGCAGCCGGTGAAGGAATCACCGTGGGAATGTTAGCCAGTCTGTGGGCTGACGTAGCAGTAGTGCCAGTGGAAGATCCACTGTGGGAACGCTCAGCAGAAGTATGCGTGCTTGAGCGAAGCAGCAAGTGGACCACCAGCGAGTATGCGGGCAGGATAACCTGAACTGGGTGGACGACCTAAAAGATGTGTATTTCCGTGACTGGATTGAAGTGTCTCCAGGGAAAGAGATCGAAGTGCCATTTTCACCGGGCTCCTCGTCCCGATTATACTTTGTGGTCCATTCTGGTGTAGTAGGAGAGAAGGAGTGGAGTTGTAGAAAATGTATTGCTGGTATCATATAAGATGTGCTAATGGTGTCTTGGATGTGCTGTGCCTGGAGGAAAATAAAGCAGAACTGTTTGACGTTGTACCGAACTCTGATTCTAATTATTCCGTATACTCTGAAACGGGGAAGAAACCCATGGTATATAGAAGTAACCGGAGTAAAGAATGAAGCTGTCGCTGGTAAGCCCACCCCCCGGCCAACCCTTTACAGAACCACTGTGCCACGAACCACGGAGAGCCTGGAGAGGCGTGACTAAGCGAGCACCGGACTGTTCACTAGAGCCTCTGATGGTGAGGTGAGGTTAGACTTGGCTCCCGATGAACGCCAGGTGCCACTCCAGGACAGACCAATGGACATGCAGCAGATGGACCCAGTGGGACAGACTGGATGGTGCAGCAGGCAGAGTTTGTAGCAAAGTGCAGCAGGCAGAGTTCATATCAGAGTGCAGCAGGCAGGATCTGCACCAGAGTGCAGCAAGGACTGGTATGCAATTTTACACAACATTGACTGCAGAACAGGAAGGTTGCTCAGGCACCTTCCCAGTGATGAGGATGCAATATATACATAATGCTTCTCAGCCATTGGCTGGGAAGGAGATAGCAAATGCATGAGCTGGCCCTTTAAGTGGGCCGGAGTGTGCATGCGCGTTCCCTAAGGACATGGCTGAGAGCCCGGCTGGAAGCATGCAGAGCATGGGGAAGGAAAGAACCGACCATAGTGCGGGTGAGTGAAGTGACAGAGCAGGGATCCGGCATGGTGCTAGCACTCCACACAGCATGATGGACTCCACAGCCCCACACAAAGTATGATGTCCTCACAGCTTGAAACACAGTATGATGTCTTCATAGCTCCCACACACAGTATGATCCACCACAGCATCCTACACATCAGGATAACCACTAAAGCCCCCCGCACATTTTCAGAGCCCAACATGTTAAGACATACACTCCCTGACAGAAGTTATGTCGCTTATCCATGTTATGTAAATAACAGCTTGTAACCTGACGTTAAATTCATCCATTGGTTGTATAAATTATTCTTTTGAAAGCTGAAACCCTCCGAAATGTGGTTTAGGTTAAGAAAATAAATTGGCATCGATGCAGAAATATTGATCATTTAATGGACACAGAATGGTCAGATTTTGGCAAGACAAAAGTTTTGTCGCCCACAGAAAGTAATGTGATATTCAAACAAATAATTACCGTATATACTCAAGTATAAGCCAAGATTTTCAGCCCGTTTTTAAGGCTGAAAGTCCTCCTCTCGGCTTATAATCAAGTCATATACGCCAGGGGGTCTGCGGGGGAGGGTGAGCGGGGGTGTCAGATCATACTTACCGGCTCCTGACACGATCTTTGCAGCTCCTGCTTCTCTCAAGGTCTCCGGCGCCTGTGTTCAGCGGTCACGAGGTACCGCTCATTAAAGTCATGAATATGTGCATATTCATAATAATAATAATCTTTATTTATATAGCGCCAACATATTCCGCAGTGCTTTACAGTTTAACAGTTTCAAAACACAAGTCATAAGTAACAACGTTAACAATACAATAAATAAAGCAAAATAAGATGAGATGGCCCTGCTCGTAAGAGCTTACAATCTACAATGAGGTGGGGGAGATACAAAGTACAGGTGTTTATATACAATGGTGTATTTACAATGATGGTCCAGACATCTTGAGGGAGTGAGGGATGGATGGAGATAGTGAATGGGCTACACACGCACACTTACATATAGAATGACTTTGGTTAGTGAACGTGATAGGCCGCTCTGAACAAATGTGTTTTGAGGGAGCGCCTGAAACCATGCAAATTGTGGATAGTCCTAATTTCTTGGGGTAGAGCATTCCAGAGGATTGGCGCAGCGCGGGAGAAGTCTTGGAGTCGGGAGTGGGAGGTACAGATTAGTGCAGAGGTTAGTCGAAAGTCGTTTGCAGAGCGCAGTTAGGTTAGGCCGATAGATAGAAATGAGGGAGGAAATGTAGGGGGTGCTGCACTGTGGAGAGGACGGGTAGGGTGATAGATAGAAATGAGGGAGGAGATGTAGGGGGCTGCACTGTGGAGAGGACAAGCAGGGTGATAGATAGAAATGAGGGAGGAGATGTAGGGGGGTGCTGCACTGTGGAGAGGACGGGTAGGGTGATAGATAGAAATGAGGGAGGAGATGTAGGGGGGTGCTGCACTGTGGAGAGGACGGGCAGGGTGATAGAAATGAGGGAGGAGATGTAGGGGGGTGCTGCACTGTGGAGGGACGGGCGGGTGATAGAAATGAGGGAGGAGATGTAGGGGGGTGCTGCACTGTGGAGAGCTTTGTAGGTGAGAACAAGTACTTTGAATTGGATCCTATAATGAATGGGCAGCCAATGTAAGGACTGGCGAAGAGCGGACGCGTCCGAGTACCGATTAGCCAGATGGATGACCCTGGCTGCTGCATTAAGGATGGACTGGAGAGGGGATAGTCGAGTAATGGGGAGGCCAAGTAATAGAGCGTTGCAGTAGTCCAGGCGGGAGTGGATCAATGCTACAGTGAGGGTTTTTGTTGTTTCCATGGTGAGAAAAGGGCGGATTCTAGAGATGTTCTTTAGGTGTAGGCGGCAAGAGCGGACAAGAGATTGTATATGGGAGGTGAAGGAGAGATTGGTGTCAAACATAACACCAAATGTGTAGCCCTGGTACACAATACCAGGAGGATGAGTGGAGAGGTAACAGTTAAGGGCTCTTCATAACATCACGTACACTTCTGACACACCCAGCAGGGGTGTGGAAGGGAGTGATTTAGTCAGTCAGTTTCCTGTCCTTGGACAGAGTAGACGTGTCCAGTCTGAGCCTGTTAGCAGTTCAGAAAGTGGAGGCTAGTACAGGTGGTCTAGTTCACCTCAGCCTAGTCAGAGCTGTGCCCCACTGGAAGACAGACTGAGATATCCATTAAGAGTCGAGCAAATCGAAGGGCAAAGTGGAAGGAATATTTAAAAAGTGCTTTTGGCTTGGAGAAGTCCTGCACATTGCTACCGGTCACTGGGACCGAAGGATCACTATTAGCTACAAGCATAGTGGTAAGAAAACCAGAGATTTACCGGACCTTAGGTCGCGGCAATCAGCCCCAAATAGTCAGTACGTAACTGGGGTCAGGGGGAGTGAAGACTTTGAGCCTGATCAGCGAAATAGGAATTCAACTCTCTCACAGGAAGGCTCCGACCACAACACTGACTGGGCAGAACAGCTTTGGAATAGCTGGAATTATAGAGGGAACCACGCTGCAGGCTGGTTGGACTCACCATTATTGGACAGTAAAGGAGGCCCCTAACTTGCTTAGCCGTTGCCTCAAAGCTCATCCTCCATCAACCCCATCAGCCTCCCTGGGACCTGCCTTACCATCTTGCAAGTAAAGGTATGGAAAGACGCTGATGTGTGAGACTGAGTTATTTATTGCATGCCTGCACAACCCTGCTTTAACTACCGACCTGAGGGAAGAGTCCCACCTGTAGGGGACCCGACATCTAGCTGCCTCACCATCCCCTCAGAGCTCTACAGCAGCGCTGGTACAAATTACCAGAAGACTACAGGTGGCGTCACGAACTGTATATAAATCTATCCCCTGTAAATATATCCCCAACATACGCCAGACCGCCAGGGCCACAGACCGAGCCACAGCTACCTGTGACAAATCCCCATAGACTTCCATGGGCTCGGCTCTGAGTACCCCATTGCCCTGGTAACCCACAATTGTGGTGGCGGGTCGACACAAAAACTGTGCGGGGAAACCCCATTGGATTTCGAATCCTGTTCGTGACGCCAAAGTTTTGTGTCGACCCGCCACCACAATTGTGGGTTACCAGGGCAATGGGGTACTCAGAGCCGAGCCCATGGAAGTCTATGGGGATTTGTCACAGGTAGCTGTGGCTCGGTCTGTGGCCCTGGCGGTCTGGCGTATGTTGGGGATATATTTACAGGGGATAGATTTATATACAGTTCGTGACGCCACCTGTAGTCTTCTGGTAATTTGTACCAGCGCTGCTGTAGAGCTCTGAGGGGATGGTGAGGCAGCTAGATGTCGGGTCCCCTACAGGTGGGACTCTTCCCTCAGGTCGGTAGTTAAAGCAGGGTTGTGCAGGCATGCAATAAATAACTCAGTCTCACACATCAGCGTCTTTCCATACCTTTACTTGCAAGATGGTAAGGCAGGTCCCAGGGAGGCTGATGGGGTTGATGGAGGATGAGCTTTGAGGCAACGGCTAAGCAAGTTAGGGGCCTCCTTTACTGTCCAATAATGGTGAGTCCAACCAGCCTGCAGCGTGGTTCCCTCTATAATTCCAGCTATTCCAAAGCTGTTCTGCCCAGTCAGTGTTGTGGTCGGAGCCTTCCTGTGAGAGAGTTGAATTCCTATTTCGCTGATCAGGCTCAAAGTCTTCACTCCCCCTGACCCCAGTTACGTACTGACTATTTGGGGCTGATTGCCGCGACCTAAGGTCCGGTAAATCTCTGGTTTTCTTACCACTATGCTTGTAGCTAATAGTGATCCTTCGGTCCCCAGTGACCGGTAGCAATGTGCAGGACTTCTCCAAGCCAAAAGCACTTTTTAAATATTCCTTCCACTTTGCCCTTCGATTTGCTCGACTCTTAATGGATATCTCAGTCTGTCTTCCAGTGGGGCACAGCTCTGACTAGGCTGAGGTGAACTAGACCACCTGTACTAGCCTCCACTTTCTGAACTGCTAACAGGCTCAGACTGGACACGTCTACTCTGTCCAAGGACAGGAAACTGACTGACTAAATCACTCCCTTCCACACCCCTGCTGGGTGTGTCAGAAGTGTACGTGATGTTATGAAGAGCCCTTAACTGTTACCTCTCCACTCATCCTCCTGGTATTGTGTACCAGGGCTACACACAGACAGCGAGCCTGCTGCCGGGGTGTTATTATGGTGCCGCCCACGGAGAGGGAAATGTCAGATTTAGGGAGGTTAGTAGACGGCGGGAGCAGAAGGAGTTCAGTCTTGGAGAGGTTGAGTTTCAGATAGAGAGCTGACATGATGTTGGAGACTGCGGACAGACAGTCGGTGGCGTTCTGTAGTACAGCGGGGGTAAGGTCGGGGGATGATGTGTATAGTTGTGTGTCATCAGCATAAAGATGGTACTGAAAGCCAAATCTGCTGATGGTCTGTCCAATTGGGGCCGTGTAGAGAGAGAAGAGAAGGGGGCCAAGGACTGAGCCCTGGGGTACACCGACAGTGAGAGGAAGAGGAGATGACGTGGAGCCAGAGAACGAAACACTGAAGGAGCGGTCAGAAAGATAGGAGGAGAACCAGGAGAGAACAGTGTCCTTAATACCTAGTGACTGGAGCCTAGACAGTAGGAGACGGTGGTCAACCGTGTCGAAAGCTGCAGAAAGGTCTAGAAGAATGAGCAGAGAGTGGTCAAGACTTTAATGAGCAGTACCACGTGACCGCTGCAGGAAGGAAGAGCTGCCGGAGACCGTGAGAGAAGAGCAGGAGCTGCAGAGACCGTGTCTGGAGCGGGTAAGTATATGCGATATTCACCTGTCCCCGTTCCACCACTGCGCTCCCCTCTGTCATCTGCTTCCTCTGGCTGTGACGTTCAGGTCAGAGGGCGCGATGACGTAGTTAGTGCGCGCCGCGCCCTCTGCCTGAGCAGTCACTGACAGAGGACCCGGAAGACAGTGGCGCGCAGCGGTGGACTGGAGACAGGTGAATATCTTAGGTGCCGGGGCCATGAGCCAGCGGTGATACCCGCACCTGTCCCCCATAGCATGCCGGTGTCCCCGCCTGCTCAGGACACTGGCACCTGGCCCCCAGCTACAAGAGGTGAGTATTTTTTTTTTTTTTATTATTCACAGCAGCATATGGGGTATAATATACGGAGCATCTTATGGGGCAGCAAATGGGCATAATATACGGAGCATCATAAGGGGCATAATATACAAAGCATCTTATGGGGTATAACATACGAGCATCTTATGGGGTATAATATACGGAGCATCTTATGGGGTATAATATATGGAGCATCTTATGGGGTATAATATACGGAGCATCTTATGGGGTATAATATATGGAGCATCTTATGGGGTATAATACACGGAGCATCATAAGGGGCATAATATACAGAGCATCTTATGGGGCAGCATATGGGGCATAATATACGGAGCATCATAAGGGGCATAATATACGGAGCATCATAAGGGGCATAATCTATGGAGCATCTTATGGGTCCATAACCTTTATGGAGCAGCATATGGGGCCTATTCTATGGAGCATCTTATGGGGCCATTATTAACCTTTGTGCAGCATTATATGGGGCATATTTTGTATGGAGCATCTTATGGGGCCATCATGAACTGTATGGAGCATTATGTGGGACTCCTGATTCAATATGGTTATTCAAAAACATTTAACTACTGATGTCTCAATTAATTTTACTTTTATTGGTATCTATTTTTATTTTTGAAATTTACCAGTAGCTGCTGCATTTCCCACCCTAGGCTTATACTCGAGTCAATAAGTTTTCCCAGTTTTTTCTGGTAAAATTAGGGGGGTCGGCTTATACTTGGGTCGGCTTATACTCGAGTATATACGGTAACTTAAAATACAAATATACAGTATGTTGCATAACATTGGTGAATGAAGTTGTGGTGCTATTAGAGTCATATTTAATATTTTGTGTGACTTCCTTGAGCTTGAAGGACTGCATCCATGCGGTTCAACAACGATTCATACAATTTATTAATGAAGTCATCAGTAGTGTTGAGCGATACTGCTCGATATCTAAAAATATCGTATCGAAATGGTATCGCCGATATCACTAAATATCGTCGATATCCGATTCCGATACCGGAAGTCCAATGTAAGTCTATGGGAACAAAAAATCGCAACAAAAAAAAACCCTTTCTTTCGTTGTAAACACAAAATATACACACATAGAATACATATATATATATATACATGTCATTGTGACATATATATATACATATATTTATAGTTTATACACTTCTACATAGTAAAATAGACTCTGATTCAATTGCCGGGTAAAGCCGTGACATACCCCATAGAAGTCGACGGGCTCGGTGCCGAGTACCCCCAAAACCTCTGGCTCTGTGCGACTCAACTTGGGCGTCAAGAACAGGATTCTGTAGCTCGCTATAAGCGAGTCCTGTGTGCCTGAATTGAACTGGTTTTGTGCTTGAGAATTGCTAAAATCATCAGAGAATGTATTTGCCATTTTTCCGCCATATCTGCGTCACGACGAGGCACTGGTGAAGAAGAAGGGCGTGCTCTTCGTGGGTGTACACTCACTCAGTGGCGTGAAAACGATGGCCGACCACTCTAAATGGTACTGCAATGTAAGATCGTGCCCCACAGCTCTTGAGTTCCGCCTCCTCATCCTCCTCAGTGTGCGGAAACTAACACGAAGGTCCCGCCTCCCTACAAAAGAGGGGCCCTCTCCAGATGCTAATGACACATGTGACTTGGCAGAGATGGCTAATGGACACGAGCAGAAGTGGGAAGGGATGGAGCAGTCAGAGCTCTCCCCCCACGGAAGCGACCCGATCGCCACGGAACCACCGTTGGGCACCCGGCCTGGAAACCCTCCTACGCTGCAAGAAGCGGAGGATACCCTAAGAGGCCTGGCCCGGCACCGGGAGGAGGTCGCCAGGATGGAAGCCAGCTGGCGTGCCCTAAAACTAAACTTGGAGCGGCGCCAATCCCTCTTACCTGAAGTGTCTGTACCGGAAGGTGAGGCACCCGTTCTAGTAGAGGAGTCCGTGCGGGCATCCCAGCCCTTGCAATGTGATCCGGTTGACGTTGTCGCAGTGGAGGCACCCGTTCCTGCAAAAAACTCTGCACCGCAGCACCCCAGATCCCGCTGTCTGCCCCCGTCGCTGAGACAGAAGAAGCGACACCCGTCCTCATGGAGGAGGCCGCGCAGGCACCAGAGGTGTACCTGTCTGTACCGGAGCCCCGACTGTCATCTGTTCCAGAGCCGGCTGCTTCCTCCGCAGGTGAGCGCCGCCAGGACTGGGGGCGCCAGGAGAGCTGCCGCAAACCGGACATCGTAAGCTGGCATTTGATGGTGGAGACATGGAGATGCTGGAGGAGAATTTCAACCGGCGTCAGGAGGAAGAGTGGAGACGTTGGGAGCGGGAAGCAGAGCGACAAAGGGAGCAGCGAGAATCCCAAAAACTTTGGCAACGTAACCTGGAGAAGGACCGGGCAGATAAGGACCGGATGAGAAAAGATAAAGGAACCCTGAGGGAGCCGCGGCGTAAGGGTGCAGTACGGAACTTTAAGTTAAAAGGTGGTTGGGGCTTCATCCAGGAGCCTGGACTTTATTTAGAAGTCTTTGTGACCCGGCGGGACGTGGAGACTCACCTCCCAGAAGGACACCCGGGGAGGGACCTGTTGCCAGGAGACTTGGTGACTTACACCCGACACTGGGGTTACAATGGATGGTACGCCCTAAATGTTACCAGGTGCGACCCCTACTCACCAGAGTGTCAGGAACCTGTGAGACCCTCGGAGCCTTCAGCCTCCCACATCCAGGCCTCTGCACAAGTGCCCACCCCACGCCGTAAATCTCCCCAGCCTCCCTCAGTGGTCTCCTCAGCAGCCCCAGCTATGGACATGATAACTATAGCTGGCCCGTACCCGGCGCCTGTTAGGCCCCCTGGGGTTCGTTCAGTCCGTGACATAGGGCTCCAGACCCGGAGGGATATGAAAGAGGTGGCCACACAGACACAGATAGCGGGTCACGACTTGACTGTACAGGCCACACGACGTCATCAGGTCCTGGTGGTCCTTGGTGTCTCGGATGTTTGGCAAGCATCAGAAGAGTACCAGGTGGTACCTGGAACACCTCTGCCAAAGAATTATAAATAACCCGGACAGGGTCCCTGTATGTAAATAGTTAAATTGTTTATGTACCCGGACGGGTGAATGTTCATATAAAAGTTTTTTAATTTAATAAAAAAACAACAGTTTTCATTACTTTTATTACAGTCTCATCCTGCGACGCCATCGATCTCCTGTAAAAAAATGAAAAAAAAAAAAACAGCAGTATACCACCTGTCCGACGCAGTCCATAGTAACGAGTGTCCCACGACGATCCAGCTCTGCTACATCAGAATGACAGGCAGAGCCTGTCATCCCGGCGCAGCACAGCTGATTACCTGCTTCCCCGGCGGTGACGTCATCGGACTGACTGCTTTACGGCCGGGATTACCCAGCAGTCACTGCAGTTATCGCGAAAAACTGCATGTGACCGCCAGGGAGAAGATAATGGCGGCCATCAAGCAGTCCATGACGTGACCGCCGGATATCTTCTGCCGGGTAAGTGCCGCTGACTCCTGACAGACCCGACCGACGGACACTGACAGTGACAGTGACAAATCCGATTCCGGTATCCGATATGACGAAAATATCGGTATTCGGAATCGAAAGGCCCATACAGCTAATATCGGCCGATATCCGATATTTGCAGTATCGTATCGCTCAACACTAGTCATCAGGAATAGCAAAGAATGCAATCTTACATGCCTCCCAGAGTTCATCTAGATTCTTTGGTTTTGTCTTCCAAGCTTCCTCTTTCATCCTGCCCAAACACGCTCAATGATGTTCATGTCTGAACATGGACAAAACAGAATTCATCATCTTTCCCCCATCTCACTATACCCCTTCACCAGACCTATCCATCAATGTCAATGGCTGCTCGCTTTCCCCAGTCCCGCATGCTCGGTGCCTTGGGGTGATCATCGACTCTGCCCTCTCTTTCAAACCACATATCCAAGCCCTCGCCACCTCCTGCCGCCTCAAACTCAAAAATATTTCCCGGATCCGTGCATTCCTCAACCATGAAACCACAAAAACACTAGTGCACGCCCTTATCATCTACCGCCTCGACTACTGCAACCTCCTACTGTCTGGCCTCCCCTCTAGCACTCTGGCACCACTCCAGTCCATCCTACACTCTGCTGCCCGACTAATCCACCTGTCTCCCCGATATTCCCCAGCCTCCCCCCTTTGCCAGGCCCTTCACTGGCTTCCTATCGTCCAGAGGCTCCAGTTCAAAACCCAAACCATGACATACAAAGTCATCCACAACCTTTCTCCTCCATACATCTGTGACATGGTCTCCCGCTACCTATCTACACGCAACCTTCGATCCTCTCAAGATCTCCTTCTCGTCTCCCCCCTCATCTCTTCTTCCCACAACAGCATACAAGACTTCTCCCGGGCTTCCCCCATACTCTGGAACTCCCTACCGCAAAACATCAGACTTTCACCAACAAGACCCACCTGTTCCGACAAGTCTACAACCTGCAATGATCCTCAGTCTACTGAACCATCGCACGACCAGCTCTACCCTTTCCTAGTGTATCCTCACCCATCCCTGTAGACGGTGAGCCCTCGCGGGCAGGGTCCTCTCTCCCCCTGCAGACTGTGAGCCCTCGCGGGCAGCGTCCTCTCTCCTTCTGTACTTGTGTGTCCCTTGTCTAGCACATGTTTATTGTACCTGTCTATATTTTTCCCTTTTCATATGTAAAGCGCCATGGAATAAATGGCGCTATATAAATGTATAATAATAATAATAATAATGTCTGGTGAATGGGCTGGCTAGTCCTTGAGCACCTTGATCTTTTTTGCCTGGAGGAACTTTGTTGTAGAGATGGATGTATGAGATGGAACACCATCCTGCTGCAGAATTTGACCTCTTTTATTATTTGGAATATAAGAGGTAGCTAATACTTCTTGATATTTTAGGCTATTGATATTGCCTTCCACCTTGCAAATGTTTCCCACACCCCCATACTGAATGTAACCCCAGACCATGATCTTTACACCACCAAATTTAACTGTTTTCTGGGTGTATTTTTGATCCATACGGGCTCCAGTAGGTCTCCTGCAGTATTTGCGGCAGCTGTGGTGTAATTCTACTGAAGATTCATCAGAGAAATCCACCTTCTGCCACTTTTCCAGCGTCCATCTGTTTAGCAGGCTGTGGGACTTTGCAAATGCCACACAGTTTTTATTTGCCTTTTATTTAGTGCTGGCTTCTGGGCACTGATTAGACCATGGAGGCCATTTCGAGACAGAATCCTACAAACTGTTCTAGTTGACACAGGGACTTGAGGTGACCAGGCCTGTTGGAGCTCTGCTGCAGTGGAAAAGGCGCTTGCTTTGGATTTTCTAACCAACAAACGTTCCTCCTGAGCAGTTGTCTTGCGGGGTGTGCCAGACCTGGGCTTGTCAAACACATCTCCAGTTTCTTCAAATCTTTTTTTAATTCTGTGTACTTGACGCTGAGACAAGGTGTGGTGCCAGCCACCTCTGCAGTGGATCTGGTCTTCAGCCTCTTGATAATCCAGGCTTTGGTCGCAGGGCGGATTTTTGGCATGTTGTCAGAGCTCAAGTTGCAGTTCAAGTGAAGGTCTGGGGTGCTGTTTTTTTTTTTTATACAAGCCCACTAATTAACCGATCATTTACTGAGCACAGGTGAGGATGTAAACTAGGATTGGGTGCATTATATGACCAGGCGACAAAACTTTTGTCTTGCCAAAATCAGACCATTCTGTGTCCATTAAATGATCAATATTTCTGCATTGATGTCATTTTATTTTAATAACCTTAACCACATTTCGGAGGGTTTCAGCTTTCAAAAGAATAATTTATACAACCAATGGACGAATTTAACGTCAGGTTATAAACTTTTATTTGCATAACATGGATAAGCGACTTAACTTCTGTCAGGGAGTGCATATTATAGTATCCCACACAGTCACCCCACACAGTATTATGCCCCCACACAGCGCCCCAAACAATATGATGCACCCACAGCTACCCACACAGTATGACGTGCATGATGAAGCCTGTGAGGCACTGTTCTGCCCATCTGACTAGAGGGCAGTATGTTTTGTACTGTGTGCTGGTTTGTTTGTTATAGCACCATCTAGTGGTGGCTGAATTTATAGCCTGTGCCTTTAACAAGCAGATAGAGTATTGCATTGTGGGATTGAAGCAAGGTACACTGGGAAGAAGACGTTCCATTTTCTTCCATGTACTTCAGGGAATACACGTGTTTCATGTGCTCTCCAACTTGAGTTTGCTATCCTGGTAAAGCATATCTGGTAAGATCAATATCTTCTCTAGCCATGCAGTGTTTAGGAGATTATTAACTGTATAGCAGCCAGTGCATAGGAGATGTTATTAGACTCCTGTGTAAAGTTTGCATCATACTGTATACTTTCCTGTTAATTGTAAAGTGTCAGCTGTGTGCCCAATACTTATCTATGTCATTTGTATTTTTATAGTTTTACCGCGCATGTTCTATACTGTTCACCAATAAACAAGTTAGACTACAGAGGACAGTCTGCTTATTTGGAGTACGGAACGTTGGTTTATGCTGTATGCTAGATTGCACACCGTGTCAACGTTTATGAAGGCAGAACAGTAAAACAGATGCTAGATGCCTGCGATAGTGAATATGACTTAAGGAGCTGCTTGTACCCACATCGCACTGCCTGTGGATACTGCAGCGGCCGCCATGCAGTCACAAGTACCGAGAGTGCAGCCCGCCATCAAGCGCTTCATCATTCCCGCCACGCGGAAGCCGCCGCGAATAGACTGTTTCCCGCTAATATACTCAGCAGTACTCAGCTAAGCGCACAATGTCTCAAAACAGCACATCCTCACTCAAAACAAGGTCACAAGCAAGCTCCAGCAGGTCGTCATTAGCAGAGCTCGCTGCTCTCGCCTGTGCCGAAGCCGAGGCAGCCAAAGCAAGATCCTCCTTAGCTGAAAGAGAGATGCACCTAAAGTTGAGACAGGCGGCGCAAGATGCAGATAATGCACTTTTGCAGGCAGAGAAAGAAGCAGAAACTGCACGTTTGCAAGCAGAGAGATAAGCGGAAACTGCACGTTTGTGAGCAGAGCTAGAAAAACTGGCGGCAGACAAAGAGACAGCAGCTGCAATTGCTAAAGCAGAGTATTTGGAAGCTATGAAAGATCCTGATTGTGAGAGATGGAGCAACATTCGCTGACCAGATCTAGAACAGCAAGATCCAGCGCAGCGCGTTGCAGAGTACGTCCGTCAACATTCCGGCATGGATGACAGCCCTGATGCACCACATCGACCAGTCTACGCCGGTTACCAATGATCCAACCCCGAACTTCATTACCACAAACAAGGAGTCTTCCAGTACAGAGATGTCGACCACAGCTGCTGTTCCACTGAGCGGAAGGTACAGCTCCTATCCCGTCTTAAAGAGACACCTCCTTCACCGAGAAGGTACTGCACAGACTATACGAAGTCAGAAGTGTCTCACAGGTATGGTGATACACCACACACTAGACATGACTATAACACACCAGCTTGTGCCAGCACTGACCAAGCCACCATAGACTTTGCAAAGTTCCTTGAACTATAAGTCATGGCGAGCCTCGTTCCAGAATGCCATTCATGGTCTGGACCTTTCTAGTAGTGAGGAGATAGATCTCCTAGTAAAGTGGCTCGGAAGTGAGTCGGTCGAGCATGCCAAAAGACTAAGAGACATCAATATAAAGCAACCACACATAGGTCTACGCAAAGTGTGGGAAAGACTCGCTGTCCCCAATCTCCTCTTTTTCTTGTCCTAATCTGGCTGTTCAGCACTACAATGACACTCTTAGAAGCACCCTTGACCAAGTAGCACCGCTCACCCTCAGAACTTCCAAACACACAGTAAAACAGCCCTGGCTCACATCGCAAACTCACCTTCTCCAGCGATGCTCTAGGAGTGCTGAACGCCTATGGAGAAAAACCCGCACACCAGAAGACTTCATCCACTTTAAATTCATGTTAAGAACTTATAATGCTGCCTTCACCTCGCCAAACAGACCTACTTCACCACACTGATCTCCTCACTAGCCAACAACCCCAAGAAACTTTTTGACACTTTTCACTCCCTCCTCAGGCCAAAAGCACAAGCCCCTATCACAGACATTTGTGCTGATGACCTGGCCTCCCACTTTATAGAAAAAATAGATACTATCCGTCAGGAAATCTGCTCTCAAACACCAAGTGCTGTGACTCCCATCCCACCCTGCATTTCCCCTGGCTCAATTTCCACATTTGACCCCATCACAGAAGAAGAAGTCTCTAGACTCCTCTCTTCCTCTCGTCCGACTACATGCACTACCGACCCCATCCCCTCACATCTCCTCCAGTCTCTTTCTCCTGTTGTCACAACTCACCTAACTACAATCTTCAATCTCTCACTCTCCTCTGGCATTTTCCCATCCTCCTTCAAACACTCCATCATTACTCCACTACTAAAGAAACCCGCTCTTGACCCTTCCTGCACAAACAACTACAGACCGGTCTCCAATCTCCCCTTCATCTCTAAACTTTTGGAGCGCCTAGTCTACTCCCGCCTTACCCGTTACCTCTCCACTCACTCCCTCCTAGACCCTTCACAGTCCGGCTTCCGACCCCTACATTCGACTGAAACTGCACTCATCAAAGTGACCAATGACCTTCTGACAGCAAAACGTAACGGCGACCACTCTCTGCTCATTCTACTCGACCTTTCTGCAGCTTTCGACACAGTTGACCACCGTCTCCTACTGTCCAGGCTCCACTCTCTAGGTATTAAGGACACTGTTCTCTCCTGGTTCTCCTCCTATCTTTCTGACCGCTCCTTCAGTGTTTCGTTCTCTGGCTCCACATCATCTCCTCTTCCTCTCACTGTCGGTGTACCCCAGGGCTCAGTCCTTGGCCCCCTTCTCTTCTCTCTCTACACCGCCCCAATTGGACAGACCATCAGCAGATTTGGCTTTCAGTACCATCTTTATGCTGATGACACACAATTATACACGTCATCCCCCGACCTTACCCCCGCTGTACTACAGAACGCCACCGACTGTCTGTCCGCAGTCTCCAACATCATGTCTGCTCTCTATCTGAAACTCAACCTCTCCAAAACTGAACTTCTTCTGCTCCCGCCGTCTACTAACCTCCCTAAATCTGACATTTCCCTCTCAGTGGGCGGCACCATAATAACACCCCGGCAGCAGGCTCGCTGTCTGGGTGTTATGTTTGATACCAATCTCTCCTTCACCTCCCATATACAATCTCTTGCCCGCTCTTGCCGCCTACAACTAAAGAACATCTCTAGAATCCGCCCTTTTCTCACCATGGAAACAACAAAAACCCTCACTGTAGCATTGATCCACTCCCGCCTGGACTACTGTAACGCTCTATTACTTGGCCTCCCCATTACTCGACTATCCCCTCTCCAGTCCATCCTTAATGCAGCAGCCAGGGTTATCCATCTGGCTAATCGGTACTCGACGCGTCCGCTCTTCGCCAGTCCTTACACTGGCTGCCCATTCATTATAGGATCCAATTCAAAGTACTTGTTCTCACCCACAAAGCTCTCCACACTGCAGCACCCCCCTACATCTCCTCCCTCATTTCTATCTATCGGCCTAACCGACTGCTGCGCTCTGCAAACGACTTTCGACTAACCTCTGCACTAATCCGTACCTCCCACTCCCGACTCCATGACTTCTCCCGCGCTGCGCCAATCCTCTGGAATGCTCTACCCCAAGAAATTAGGACTATCCACAATTTGCATGGTTTCAGGCGCTCCCTCAAAACACATCTGTTCAGAGCGGCCTATCACATTCACTAAAGTCATTCTATGTGTAAGTGTGTGTGTGTAGCCCATTCACTATCTCCATCCATCCCTCACTCCCTTAAGATGGCTGGACCATCATTGTAAATGCACCATTGTATATAAACACCTGTATTTTGTATCTCCCCCATCTCATTGTAGATTGTAAGCTCTCACGAGCAGGGCCGTCTTATTTTGCTTCAATTACTGTATTGTTAACGTTGTTACTTATGACTTGTGTTTTGAAACTGTTAAACTGTAAAGCGCTGCGGAATATGATGGCGCTATATAAATAAAGATTATTATTATTATTATTATTATGAATGCTATGGGACAGTAGTAGTCATAGAGAATGCTTTATACAAAATAATTGATGATTTTCCTAAGGTAGGACCTAAAGGTTATCAAAAGCTTAGAGAATTGAGTGATTTATTGATAGAGTTACAGGTTGCCCAGGAGGAAGGAGACTTGCCCAGATTGGCATTCTTAAGGTACTGCCACACTACACAATCCCGCTAACGATCTCGTTAGCGTCGCATACTAATGAGATCGCTAGCGGGATTGTTTCTATATCGCTAGTAGCTACCTAATTTAGCGATATCATTAAGGACGCTATCGCGGTTAGCGATCTCCTTAACGACTTTAGCGGTACAAAAGTACCGCTAAATCGCTAAAAAAGGTGCCACACTCAGCGATTAGATACTTACCAGCGGGACGCCAGCGATGAAAATAGGGTCCGGAACGATCAGGACGACGGATGAGATCACAGCAGGGCCACGTCGCTGGTAGATGCCGCACACAACAACATCGCTAACGGGATCGCTAAATTGTGACGTTTTTTAGCGATCCCGTTAGCGATGTTGTTTAGTGTGGCATACCCTTTAGACACCGCTAGGGGTGTCAATCAGATAATACAAAAACTTCCTTACAATCTGCAAGAAAAGTGGGTTACATATGGTTCACGGTATAAACAAAATCATAATGTACCATTCCCTCCTTTCACTGTATTCGTAGAATTTGTCACCCAACAAGCTAAGATCAGAAATGACCCAGTTTTGACTTCACTCTGTCATGTTCCACTGTCCCCGGTGTCAAACCCAGTAGGACACCCGTCGCAGTCCACAAAACTAACATTGTTTCCACAGGTCCTCCTCACAATGCGAGTAAACCCCCACTGGACGAGAACAAGCCTCAGGATGTCAGTAAACATTGTCCTCTACACAAGAAACCACATCCTCTACTAAAATGCAGAGCCTTCAGGGAGAAGTCTTTGGAGGATCGCAAAGGTTTCCTCAAAGAGAACAACATCTGCTTCAAATGTTGTGCCACAACCTCTCACCTCGCCAGGAACTGTGAAGCTAGCGCGAAATGTGCAGAATGCAGCAGCACGGATCACAAAACAGACTTGCACCCTGGACCACCTCTACGAGTGTTGTCACAAGCAGAGGAGCACGATGGGAAGAAGAACACTGATGAAGATACCCCTGTGGTCAGCTCTCAATGTACAGAGATCTGTAAGGGACTCACAGGAGGAAGGTCCTGTTCAAAAATCTGCCTTGTCCAAGTCTACCCTGCAGGCCATAAGGACAAAGCCCTCAAGATATATGCAATCCTGGATGACCAAAGTAACAGGTCTTTAGCCAGGTCCATCTTCTTTGACAACTTCATTGTATGCCCTCGTTCTCCCTACTCCCTGAGGACGTGTTCAGGTACCATTGAGACGGCGGGGAGAAAAGCGACTGGATACAAGGTGGAGTCCATAGATGGTCAAACCTGCCTATCGCTACCAACCATCCTGGAGTGCAACCAGATTCCCAGCAACAGGTCAGAGATACCATCACCGGAGGTGGTGACACATTACCCCCATCTGAAGCGTATAGCCTACCTGATACCTGAGTTGGATCCAGAAGCCACAATAGCCCTACTCCTGGGAAGAGATATACTACGAGTCCACAAGACTAGAGAATATATAAATGGCTCCAGAAATGCTCTGTACGCTCAGAGGCACGGCCTTGGATGGGTCAACATAGGAGACGTCTGTCTAGGAGGAGCACACAAGCCGGCGTCAGTCAACAGTATGCTCACCAGCACACTAGAAAATGGACAGCCGTCTCTCTTCAGGCCATGTCGCAATAGTCTGCTGGTAAAGGAATTGCCAAACAGCACTCCCCTACCTTGCCCTTTCTCAGTACCTACCAACGAAGACCACGCCTGTGAAGGTGAACAAGACCACATGGATGTACAGTCTTCCACAGGACAAAAGAAGATGACAAGGTAGCGATGTCCATAGAAGACAGGATGTTCCTGGACATCATGGATAGACAAATAGTCAAAGAGAAATCGAACAGTTGGGTCACACCCTTACCATTTCGACCTCAGAGAAGGCGCCTAACCAACAACAGGAACTGGTCTACAGCCGATTCATCTCCCTCAGACACAAGCTTAAGAAGTCACCTGAGACGAAGGAACACTTCTTTACCTTCATGGTAAGGATATTCCAGAACAACCACGCAGAGATTGCACCTGCACTTCGGCCCTCAGAGGAGTGTTGGTACCTGCCTATCTTCGGAGTATACCATCCCATGAAGCCAGGTCAAATAAGAATGGTATTCGACTCAAGTGCCAAATGTGAAGATGTCTCATTAAATGATGTCCTACTGTCAGGCCCAGACCTCAATAACAG
Organism: Oophaga sylvatica; assembly: GCA_033576555.1. Classification (NCBI taxonomy): domain Eukaryota; kingdom Metazoa; phylum Chordata; class Amphibia; order Anura; family Dendrobatidae; genus Oophaga; species Oophaga sylvatica. The sequence goes on along the minus strand of JARQOD010000928.1, from coordinate 75,245 downwards.
ACTTCAGGAAGTACTACTCTCTTTCCGCAGAGATACAGTGGTATTTATGGCCGACATACAACAGATGTTCCACTGTTTTCTCGCCAAAGAGGAACACAGAAACTACTTGAGGTTCTTCTGGTACCGTGACAACGACCCAGACAAAGACATCACAGAGAATCGGATGAGGGTACACATCTTTGGGAACAGCCCTTCCCCAGCAGTCGCTATCTACGGCTACCGTAATTCTGCCAAAGAAGGCGAAGAAAGGTATGGGTCAGACGTCAGATCCTTCATAGAATAGGACTTCTACGTAGACGACTGTTTGAAGTCCACACCAACAAATGAGGCTGCAATCAGTCTAATAAAAAGGCCTCAAGAAATGCTCGCTCAGTCTAACCTAAGGTTACACAAGATTTCCTCCAACAGTCGAAAGTTGATGGAAGCATTTCCCTATCAAGACTATTCCAGCAATCTAAAGGACCTAGACCTAAGCATCGACACTCTTCCCATGCAGCGGAGTCTTGGATTGCTTTGGGATCTGAAGACGGATGCCTTCACCTTTCAGATCAGTAAAGACGAGAAACCCTTCACGCGTAGAGGAGTTCTTTCTTTCGTGAATAGTTTATACGACCCCCTGGGATTTGTAGCTCCAGTTACTGTCCAAGGGAAAATGATGCTAAGAGACTTCACCCAAGATACATCTGATTGGGATGATCCACTGCCAGCAGAAAAGGCAGACCTGTGGGCAGAGTGGAAGAGGTCTCTCGAGGCCTTGACCGACCTTCATGTGAAATGACCTTATGCTCCTGTGCCATCCACAGAAGTCAAGACACAAAGACTTTGTATCTTCTGCGACGCATCAGTCAAAGCAATCGCAGCAGTAGCATACCTCAAAACAATAGATGTCAATGAACAGAGCCACATCGGATTTGTCATGAGCCGGACTAAACTGGCACCACTCCGCGAACACACGGTACTCAGACTGGAACTCTGCGCTGCTGTCCTCGCAGTTGAGTTGGCCGAGCTTATCTCAGGTGTGATGAATCTGAGTTCTACACTGATAGCAAGGTGGTATTGGGATACATCTGCAATGAAACGCGACGCTTTTATGTCTACGTCAGCAACCGGATACTGAGGATAAGAAGATCTACCTGCCCTAGTCAATGGCACTATGTACCTACTCACCTCAATCCTGCGGACCATGCGACTAGATCCATTGCTTCAAGTCATCTTAAGGACTCTACCTGGTTCACAGGCCCTGCTTCCTTGTACCGTTTGATGCCCCACATCGACAGACCTGAAACGTTCGAACTAGTGGATCCAGATGCCGACGAAGAGCTCCGTCCTCGTGTGTCTGCTCTGCATACAGAGATTTCAAGTCATTACCTGGAATCTCATCGGTTCAGCAGGTTCTCAACCTGGAAGTCACTTGTTCGAGCCGTTGCTTGTCTACTTCATGTGGCCCAGTCCTACAAGTCAGCATTACCTGCAAGCCAGAGATCTTGTAAAGGTTGGCATCACTGCAAGCATGCTTTTACCGCCTTCAACTTGGAAAGAGCCAAGGTTACAATACTTCGTGTTGTGCAAAGAGAAAGCTACCCCAGAGAAATAGACAACCTCAACAAGGGACAACCCATTTCTAGAGACAGTGTCATGAAAAAGCTTGATTCAACCATTCTCACTCCCGCCATGCTACTCACTCAGAAAACCAACACTCCCAGCGCTCCACTGGGAGAATTCAGCAACAAGGACCTCTACATACTTCAATGGAGACAAGTTCAAAGTCTCTCCAATACTTTACTCTACTTTCTGGGACAGATGGAGAAAGCAATATCTCTCTACCTTACAGCCTAGGAAGAAGTGGCAGATCGACAAGCCGAACATCAAACTAGTTGATATTGTGCTCATGAAGGACAGCCAGTCACACCGAAATGAGTGGCCACTAGGCCTCATCACCAAGGTATTACCAAGCAAGGATGAGAAGGTGCGCAAGGTCGAGGTCAAAGTGTGGAAGGCTGGAGAGAGTAAACTATTCCTCAGACCAGTTGTGGAACTAGTTTTACTGCTTTCGCCAAAAGAGCCTGTATGTGGCATCAGTTGATGCCAAGCGGGGAGTGTTCTGCCCATCTGAGTACAGGGTAGTATGTTTTGTACTGTGTGCTGGTTTGTTTGTTATAGCACCATCTAGTGGTGGCTGAATTTATAGCCTGTGCCTTTAACAAGCAGATAGAGTATTGCATTGTGGAATTGAAGCAAGGTATGCTGGGAAGAAGAAGCTCCATTTTCTTCCATGTACTTCAGGGAATACACGTGTTCATGTGCTCTCCTGTAACCTCTCCAACTTGAGTTTGTTATCCTGGTAAAGCATATCTGGTAAGATCAATATCTTCTCTAGCCATGCAGTGTTTAGGAGATTATTAACTGTATAGCAGCCAGTGCATAGGAGATGTTATTAGACTCCTGTGTAAAGTTTGCATCATACTGTATACTTTCCTGTTAATTGTAAAGTGTCAGCTGTGTGCCCAATACTTATCTATGTCATTTTTATAGTTTTACCGCGCATGTTCTATACTGTTCACCAATAAACAAGTTAGACTACAGAGGACAGTCTGCTTATTTGGAGTACGGAACATTGGTTTATGCTGTATGCTAGATTGCACACCGTGTCAATTTGTGTGAAGGCAGAACAGGCACTGTTTCCAGTTCATGTGTTGTCCTGCAGGATGCACAGGAACAGCCAAGACTCAAATATGACCTGCATTTGCAATAGAAGATTTGGCCCAACTCGGAGAGTTTAAGTGGACTAACACTGAGCTCTTGTGGTTCCTAGATGTTTCCACTGCAGTAAAGACACTTGCAGGTGGCCTCTGCAGTTCTAGTAGATCAGGAATTGCTCCCACTAATGTGGTAAAGATGGAATTTTATGACCTTTTCACGTGAACAGTCACTGAATTCTTCAGTACGACTCATACTGCTACTACCAATGATTGTCTATGGAGATTTCATGATTGTATCCTTGATTTCATGCATTGGCTTTGAGTGAAGAATCAGATTTCAATAGCCAGAAGGGGGTGAACATCCTTTTTAGCCCTTTATGGCTAATTGTCAGTTTTTCTGTCAGTTGAAAAACAAGTGTAGGTCTCTGTTTTTGCCTGATATGATTAGTCATATTTAAGAGCTCGACAATGGGATGGATATTGTTTTATGGGGTCACTTCCAATAGGTTGATGTACACATATTCATTGCTCATCAAAAATTAGTACACCCCCTTTGAAAAGTAAGATTTTAATTAATACCTCACTGAACACTAGAATCATTTCCAAAATTTTGACAAGAGCGTTCCATAGAACATTTTTCAACCCATAAAATGAAGGTAAAGTTAATAATACAACTTTCATTACAAAATCTTCAGTTTTACTCAAATTAGTTGATGCAAAATTGAATATACCCACAACAAAAAAACTACTACATCTAGTATTTTGAATAACCACCATGAGTTTAGAGGACAACACCAAGTCTTCTAGGCATGGAATGAACAAGTTGGCGACATATTGCAACGTCTACTTTTTTTTCCCATTCTACAAGAACAACCTGCCTGAATCTGGATGGAGAGTGATGACAACTTGTCTGTTCAGAATTTCCCAATTGGTATTCAGTTGGGTTCAAATCAGGAGACACTCGGACACTGAATCACTTTCACCCTGTACTTCTTCAGAAATGCAACAAATGTGTATTTTGTATGCTCCCCGACAGCAGGAGAACTCATGCAGCCCCACATAAGGACATTCCAGACTCCAATTTAGATAATGGATGTAAATACAAATATTTTTAGTATTGTCGTGAGAGTCCATGTCTTAGAGCAAGACTTGGTGATGCTTTATCAGTTTGTTGTCCCTCTCCTCCTTTAGTACCCTATTAAAATAAGCAATGGGTTCAGTTACCATCAGTATGGTCCAAAGTGGCATAGTCATCATTTTTGCTGCTGATAGGGTTTAGGACCTTTTTTCAGTGCCTGGTGTGAACCTAAGTGTCCTTCTCTTGGAACTTGCCAGAGGTGGCAGAATGTAAGGAGGTCAAGGGTATTAACCCTTTAAATGTTTCATCCCCTTTAATTGTGTTAGCAGGTGTAAATGCATGTTTGTCATGTACTGTATGATGATATGTAATTGTGTCATTTATACCATGTATGAGTAAGGGAGGTATAAATATAGCTAGGTAGTGCATCCTAGGGGTCACTAGAGGAGGGCACTATTAGGGTAGTGTATATATTTGGGTTAGATATGGGTTAGATATAGTTTTGGAAGGGATCACTAATGGGGGCACATTAGAGATCTAGTTAGAATGTTATAAAAATATGTCAATGCAGTATTTGGGTTTGGCCACTAGATGGGGGCATAGAGCACATCCAGTCCCATAGACACAATAGGTTAGGGACTTTTTGCTAGGGAAGGATTGCCTCCAAGCGGGAATCTGTCAGGAAGGTTTCCTCCAAGCGGAAGTCAGTCGGAGATGGACCTTGCTAGTGTGAGAAAAACGTGATTTTTTTATTGTTGTCAGTGATGCCAAACGTTTCGGTCCCGAAAGACCTTCATCAGTGACTATATAGAAATAAATGATCAAATCAAATTGAGAAATGCATAACAAATGCTAAATGAAGTATATACACGTGGTATTTAAATTGACAATGAGAGTATACCAATAAGAAGAGATACAATAATGGTTCAGTCGTTTTAGCATGGTATAATAAAGAACAATAAGGAACATGCACGTACCGTAAATCACAGTTTAGTTAGGTTATATTTTCAGAGCGGTTGTATTTTGCCTAAGGTGACCTGAAAATGTTTGGTGGTTGTACAAGTGAGAATAAAAATACACTTCGTGGGTAATGGAGTAATTTCTGTTGTGCTTAACCTAACTAAACTGTGATTTACGGTACGTGCATGTTCCTTATTGTTCTTTATTATACCATGCTAAAACGACTGAACCATTATTGTATCTCTTCTTATTGGTATACTCTCATTGTCAATTTAAATACCACGTGTATATACTTCATTTAGCATTTGTTATGCATTTCTCAATTTGATTTGATCATTTATTTCTATATAGTCACTGATGAAGGTCTTTCGGGACCGAAACGTTTGGCATCACTGACAACAATAAAAAATCACGTTTTTCTCCAAAGTTGAGTGCCGGGTTTATTATACATTATTTGGATTGGGAACCTACCCTGGCACCTCTTAATATTGCTGTGCACACGCTACATTTATTAATTAGTACCTTCCCATAACGTGTAGCACGCAAATAGTGGGTATGTCTTCTACTACCTTTTCCTATAATTCAGAAGAAACTACAGCAATATTGGCTCAGTCTCGTTTTTCCAGCGATTTCCTCAAAGCACCACCTCGCGAAACACGGGGACGTGATTTAGAAAGAGCACTTAGGCACCAAGTTAACCTTAGATTGCACAGCGCCACCCTATCGGAGTATCTTCGGGTTAAAAGAATACCCCGGGGTTTACGTGTACCACTTCGCCCCACCTTATTCCACGACTCCCCAGATTTTTGTGCAAGGTATGAACAAATACTTAACAAGTGTTCTTTCGACCTTATGACGCTCACCTTGGAACATCTGCACAAGGCTATCGAAATCAACACAGCAGGCATCCAGAATATCGAAACTCAGTTAGCCACCACCGGTACTTCTGAAGAGCTACAAATACTGAAAACCCAGATACAAGGACGCATTGACCAACACACCAGGGATACCGAGAGTCGAAAACGAAACAAATTCTCCAGAGACACGGCTGACTACGAGTCTAACAGGGTCTATAAATGGCAGGACAATTCCTCCTTCAGACGACAACCTTCACGCGGTCAACACTCATCTACGGACTACTCCACATCAGGGTCCGAACAGGAACGAAGCTCCTTTGGACCCCCTCCGGTTCCTTTTTTAGGACAGCGACGCCGGTTCTCAAGACGAAGACCAGACGGGGCTCACGAGGCAAGAAACAACTCGGACCAGATACGAGTCACCCGCTCACAGGTACAGAGTCGTTGGTAATCAACATCTCCTCTAGAACTCTGGGTATAGCCGAGTACCAAGTACTACAAAAGGGATTATCCTTTTGCCCAGCCTATAAGTATAAAACTTTTGACCTGGACATGGACCTACAGCGTTTCTTTCGGTCATTACGACTTAAAGTATATTTTTCTTCAGTAGATACGGTTAATCCCACTCCACCGGGACCCCATTATGCATTATCCATTCTTAACTTGGGCCTCCGCAACAAGAGTCTATTCCGCCCCCCACATGGCTCACATGCGGTGGAAACGTTTATAGACTTTGTTCAATCATCCTTCCTGAAATTACGGAAAGACATTGAACAAGGAAACTTTTTTACCCTTCCAACATGTCTCAAATAGAAATTCAAGCCTTGAAATCTCTCCAGGATGATAACACATTAATATTTAAACCCGCAGACAAAGGCGGAGCCCTGGTAATAATGGATAAGTCTTCTTACATATCAGAGATTAATAGACAGCTTTCTGACATCTCTATCTATCATAAATTACCTAGAGACCCCACCAGCGAGATCCAATCCAAGATTGAGACCACCATCTCCAAGTACACTGAACTTGGGATCCTCGACTCTAAAACGTGCGATTTTCTTCGCAACAAAAATCCCATTACTCCAGTCTTTTACACACTACCCAAAATTCACAAGAACCTACAAAATCCACCAGGGAGACCCATAGTGGCCTCCACAAACTCAGTGCTGTCTCCCATTGTCAAATACCTTGAGAAAATTCTAACACCCCTTACACGAACCGCTCCTTCATTTCTGTTGGACACTGGGGACTTTCTCAATGAAATCGAGAAAGTGCAGAACATTCCTTCAAATACAATACTAGTAACCATGGATGTGAGGGATCTATACACTTCAATTCCTCACATAAATGGAATCAACTCGGTACATCACCTTCTCACATCTAAAGGTTGGGCTGAGGACCAAACAAATTTGATCATTGAATTACTATCCATTATCCTATTTAACAATTTTTTTCTGTTCCAAAATACATTTTACCTGCAAACACGTGGCACAGCCATGGGATCCAACGTGGCGCCTCCGTACGCCAATACGTACATGGCGGACTTTGAGTCCACCCACATCTATAAACATCCACTCTACCTACAGCATGTTGTCCTATGGAAACGATTCATAGACGATGACTTTTGCCTCTGGAGTGGCACGTTGGAATCTCTACACGAGTTCCTTACATTTCTCAACACCACCTGGCCAGGCATAACTTTTACCATGACACACGACTCAAATAAAATCCATTTTTTGGATACATTGGTAATAAAAGATACAAATGACCAGATCACGACTGATCTATACGTCAAGCCCACAGATAAGAACAGTATTCTTCACTTCTCCAGTTTCCACCCTCCCTCAGTAAAGAGATCAATTCCGATTTCACAATATCAGAGGGTTAAACGCATTGTCACAGACGATGTCCTTTGCGCCACCCGTGTTCAAGATATGACTTCGAAATTCTCCAGAAGAGGCTACCCACTTCCACTTCTGGAACAATCCAAGAACCATGTACCAACACCACGCTTGAACACTAAAAAACGTATTCCCTTTGTCCACACTTATCATCCCTTTGCCTTCCTGCTTCACAAAACGATCAAACGACACTGGCACCTTTTATCGTCAGCTCACCCGAATATTCCCGAATTCCAAGAACCATTCATGCCTTGCTTTAAAAGACCACCGAATCTCAAAAACAATCTGATTCGAGCAGACATTGGTCCATCACCAGTTGAGAGACAGAGGTTCATGACTCGCCCTAAAATGGGAACATACCCATGCTTACACTGCGCCCAGTGCAGCAATGTCCTCAAGGGTGATCGTTTTTATCACCCACACACAGGAAAAATGTTTCACATCAAACAATTTTTCACTTGTGATACATCTTTCGTAGTTTACCTAATCAAGTGTCCATGTGGATTACTATACATCGGAGAAACTACCCTCCCGGTGAGGGAAAGAATTTCCAAACACAAATCCACCATAAGATGTGCAAATTTACTGCTTCCTGTTCCACATCACTTCCATGTAAAGGGACACTCTATCTCTCAACTTAAATTCCAAGTGATTGACCATATACCCCCATTGAGACGCGGTGGCGATCGGATCTCTCTCTTAAAAAAACGAGAATCTTACTGGATACACACTTTGGAAACATTAACCCCAAAAGGTCTCAACAGGGATTATGATGTATTGTCTTTTATTTAATAATCATTCGTCTTCTAACTATGTCGTTTCTTTTTCTCCAGAGCCGCCTATACTGACCACTGAAAAAATGTTTTGGGCACTCTAACCATTATGAATCTATCTTCTGCACCTTGTAAGACTGCACTAGATGATCGTATCACATTTTCCTTACTGAGCATGCGCCGACTGTCAAGTACACCTCCTGAATACATCACTGGAACGCACCTGGAGCGCATATCTCACTTCGGTCACATCACTTCCGGTTACACGCACGCTCCGGATACCGGAAGTTCTTCACAGGCGCTCACCCATAAAACAACGATAATGGATCACTCCCTGCCTGCACTTATCCAGCGGTGGATACCGCGATACTCGGCCACAGGGTAAGATACATTAATCCGCTATTTCGGCTTCCAGTGTTCACTTTAGCCACATCAATCACGCTTGTGCTCATTCCATGTCCTCAGGCAGCAGTAAAAACCTCAGACCTCATTACCGGTAATCTTTTCCTTTGCATTTTCTCACGTGGCAGCTATCCACTATATGCTAAATCATGCATTTCTTTAACCACCACAGACTTCTTCCATCAGTCTGCACGTCTAATAGATACGTGCACCGGCACCATATGGTATGTGTATATACTGCACGATACACGGGTTTAACAACCATTTATTTTGGATAATTTTCTGCCATTTGTCACTCTACAGCACCTTATTAACTAGCGGTGGTAACCGCGTTTTTCCATTATAACTGGGGGTAAGCACAACAGAAATTACTCCATTACCCACGAAGTGTATTTTTATTCTCACTTGTACAACCACCAAACATTTTCAGGTCACCTTAGGCAAAATACAACCGCTCTGAAAATATAACCTAACTAAACTGTGATTTACGGTACGTGCATGTTCCTTATTGTTCTTTATTATACCATGCTAAAACGACTGAACCATTATTGTATCTCTTCTTATTGGTATACTCTCATTGTCAATTTAAATACCACGTGTATATACTTCATTTAGCATTTGTTATGCATTTCTCAATTTGATTTGATCATTTATTTCTATATAGTCACTGATGAAGGTCTTTCGGGACCGAAACGTTTGGCATCACTGACAACAATAAAAAATCACGTTTTTCTCAAAAGTTGAGTGCCGGGTTTATTATACATTATTTGGATTGGGAACCTACCCTGGCACCTCTTAATATTGCTGTGCACACGCTACATTTATTAACTTGCTAGTGTGAGGACGTCCACATTCATGGGCCCTGAGCATAGGGTAGGAAGAAGAGGGGACCAGCAACTCGTGAAGAAGCCGGTGAAGGATTCAGCATGGGAAACGTGAGCTCAAAGAGAGTGGATTGAAGTGTCTCCAGGGGAAAGAGATCGAAGTGCCGTTTTCACCGGGCTCTTCGTCCCGTCAATACTTAGTGGTCTATTCTGGTGTAGCAGAGAAGAAGAGGCAGAATTGTGAAGAATGTATTGCTGGTATCGATTAAGACGTGCTTATGGTGTCTTGGATGTGCTGTGTCCAGAGGAAAATAAAGCAGAACTGTTTGACGTGATTTGGGACTCTGACTCTAATTGCTCTGTACGCTCCCTTATGGGAGGAGAACACCCCAGGCGAATGGAGACTACAGAGGTAAAATACGTAGCAGCTTCCAGTGCATCGGCCCCGCGGCTGTCCCTTTACAAGTACTTAGCTGTACTTGAGCCAAACCATTATATCTGGGTTTGAATAGTTTTCTTACATGTCTTTTTACCACAACCTAGCTACCCGATGCTGGCTACGGGTGTGTCATCGCTATTATCTTGTTAACCCTTTCCTCCTCGGAATGTGGTACCAGAGAGAATAAGACACAAACCAAAGGGTGCGTCAATATACTCTACTCTTTATTGCTAATGAAGGGGCTTATATACACCCCTGAAGCAGGAAGCGGAATTACCATATATGGCAGTTAATACAACTTATCATTAAAGCACGTAACATACTGTTTTTTCTAACCAAACTTTCCATCTTTGCCTTTAGCCCCTGATTTTCGCTCCTAGCACAGAGTATCTCTTTATGTCAGGGGGAGTATTATCAAGGAAGGAACATTCTTTTCTTATCTTCCCTTCTGCTATGCCTCAGCTTCCCAAGGCCTTGAGAAGAAATACTGAATTTAACTCTAACATCCCCTCCTTTTTTTCCTTCATTTGATCAATACACATCTTCATATCTCCTCTTTGTCCTAGTACATCGTCTAATACACATCAAACAAATTTTAAAAACTAAATAGATAGCAACACATATCAATAAAACCTGTAGGCCAGCTTGTATTATCCCAGTCAGCCATCCCCCTATGCCTTTGAACCAATTTGCGGGGTTAAGAAAGGAGAAAGTATTTGCCCACCATGAATCTTGATTCTTCAGATTTGCCTCATCATATAGTTTCCTTAACTTTATGACATCCTCTAGCTTATGTTTAAGGGTTAAAACACTAGAATTATCAATATAATGGCAACATGCAGGTCCAATAATCTGGCACATCCCTCCTTGAGCTGCAGTCAAGTAATCTAACACGAGGGTATGTTGGTTAGTAACAATAATTAACTGGTTCTGTACTGCAAGGGACCCATTCATGATATCTAAAATAAAATATTTGATCATCTAGGTAGTCTGTGGATTCTACCAACTTATCCCACGTCTGAGTTATCATAGGGTAGATGAATAATGCACTGAAAAATTTATTTGCTATCCCCATCTCCACTATGTGTGGTCTCCCATTTGGGCGAGGTCTATTGTCTGCAGATCGTTTATGTAGTGTATTTTTGGAATAGACAATGGATTTAATCTATCTGGAGTGATGAGATAGGTGGCTGGTGTCAATCTAGCTAGGGTGCATTTCCCGCTGACTCCTACTGGAAGCCACTTAAATGCCTTGTCCCCACATACCCAATACATTGATGGTGGAAGGTTCCATATAGCTGAATGCTGTAATACTAATCGGTGTGCCAAATCTATAAACTTTGAAATATTACTCATCATGCACCATCCGGGCTTTTGTCCTAGTGGGGAGCAGTATCCTGCGGTAAGTTCTCCGCAGGTGGGAGTGTTCTTCTGATACCCTTCATCTTTATTACACCTCAGGTTACCTGGTTTGTTAGCACAAGTTTCATCATTTCCATTCTCAAAGAAAACATATTTTTCCATCTATCAGTGTGTAGATATCGTTCTAATAGGGAGGGTTTGAAAGCATCTAAGCTTCCTGTAGTGACCCCAAAACTTATCTTTAACCCCTGTGTCGGTATTTCTCCCAAAGAGTTATGCTAGTTCTATTTCTGGGTACCCATGCCCCACCTTTAAAAGATAGATACCAGTCTTGGAATTATCTGCCCTGTTAGATTTCCCTGCCACCATGGAAAATCAGTCCAACCCACTACCGGTATTCCTACCGTAGTGTTCCAAAGTTTTTGAGTGGCATTGCTGCTTAATGTGTCTGCACAGTATCCCCAAGAGTTAATTTCTTCCCACGAGACTGGGACTGCAAGAAATGGTAGACTGGTGGATGTCACCGGCGCATGTGTACAAATCCAACAGTTTGCAACATTTTGGTTTTGTTCTTTCAGTCCATCCACTAAAGCTAAGTGGTGTCTAATGAACCTGTTATCATCACCATCTACTCGGCTAAGTCTGTTCCAAGCATCCGTTACTGCAAGGATGCAAGCAAATGTCATTAGTAGCATCATTCCTCTTCTGGAGGCTCTCCAAGGATCTTCTTACAATGCGATGCGTGGATCCAAGTTTCCTTGCCTTGTAGCTTGACTGCGGTACTTGTCGTCAGTAGAACTTGAAAAGGTCCATCAAATCTCGGATCCAGACTCTTTCTCACGTGTCTTTTAATGACTACCCAGTCTCCGGGCTGCAAGCTGTGACTCCCAGGATCCTGGTTCGGATCTGGAAGAGAACTGAAGACATTATCATGTACTTTTTGAGTCTTTTATGCAAATCCCTTACATATGAGCTTAATACATGGTTACTCATTTCCAGTGCTTGGGGAAAGAAACATCCTAACTAGGCACTTTGCCAAATAGTACTTCATACGGAGAAAGTCCAGTTTTTCTATTTGGAGTGTACCTTACTGAGTATAGGGCTAATGGTAAACATTCAGGCCAAGATTTCCCTGTTTCAGCCATGGCCTTTTGGATTTTTAACTTCAATGTCCCATTTAGTCTTTCTACTTTTCCACTGCTTTGTGGATGATATGGGGTGTGGAAAAGCTTGTTGAATTCCCAGAGCTGTCAAGACTTCATTCATTATTTCACCTGTGAAATGTGTACCTCTGTCACTTTCGATCACCTCTGGTACTCCATACCTGCACACCACCTCCGCAAGCAGCTTCTTTGCGGTTGCCGCAGCCGTAGCCTTGGCAATCGGGAAAGCCTCCGGCCAACCTGAGAATAAATCAAAAACACACCAACACTACTCCCATGACCCTGATTTTTGGCAGCTGAATATAATCAATCTGCAGTCTCTGGAAAGGATAGAGGGGCCGAGGGGTGTGTTTGGGGGTGTCTTGACTACCCTTCCCTGATTATGTGTAGCACATACCATGCATCCCTGGATCAAACCTTCTATACAGGTGGAAAAGCCTGGTGCCACCCAATGCTTCTGCATCACGCTCATTACAGCAGTTTTGGACTGGTGGGTTGGCCCATGTAACATCTGGGCGACCGCAGGGTACAACGCCCTTGGAAGGCATCGACGCATCCCTCTTCCCCATACCCCATTTGCTTCATTCAGACATGCACCTTCTTTTTCCACTTTCTCTACTTCCTCCTGGCGCACCTGAGCCTGCATCTGGGATAAGGCATCCTCCGACACAAAGGGATTTTTGGGAGCGCTTACCTGGTGCATCGTTACCCCTTGGAGTGGTCTACTGGCTGCTGTTTTTGCTGCTGCATCGGCCATTGCGTTTCCTTTACTCACCTGATCAGTGCATCTGGTATGTGCTTTAACTTTTATGACAGCTACCTCTTTTGGTAATTGTAATGCATCAATTAACTGCTGGACTGCGTCAGCATTTTTAATGGGATGTCCTGCTGCCGTCAGGAATCCTCTAGATTTCCAAATTGGACCAAAATCATGAGCTATACCGAATGCGTATCTAGAATCTGTGTAGATGTTAACAATTCTACCTTCAGCTATCTTACAGGCCTCGGTCAGAGCCTTAAGTTCAGCCTCCTGGGCCGACTGATGTGGGAGCATTGGTTCTGCTTTGATTACTGCATTCAGGGAGACGATGGCATACCCGGTGTGGAAGGTACCTGAGTCATCTTGGTGGCGAGATCCATCTACAAAAAATTCAAAATCAGCATTAAGTCTTCTCAGTTTCAAACACTGTGGGTAGGCCTGCTGTTTCTTGTGCCATAAGCTGAACACAGTCATGAGGAATCTCCTCTCTTGGATCTTCTTTGTACAATACCGTACCTGACCCCTCCTTTAGATCCGAGAGAGGTAACAACGTGGCAGGATTAAGTGTGGTACATCTCTGCAAAGAAACATTTGGAGGCATTAAAAGTGCACATTGCAATCGAAGGTGACGTGCAGCTGAAAGGTGTGCCGGTTGCACCTGGTTCAGTATGGTATATACATCATGAGGTGTAAGTACTGTCAATGGATGATCAAGAACGATATCTGACATTTGTGAAGCAATAGTCCTACAGCATGTACTGCCCGTACACAGGACGGGGCACCTCTAGCCACTGCATCTAGTCTTCCACTAAAATAGGCTACTGGCCTTTGATTGTCACCATATAACTGAGTCAATACTCCTGCCGCGTGTCCCTGCTGTTCGTGGAGATACAGGGTGAATGGTAGTTCATAGTTGGGGGTTCCTAGCGCTGGAGCTGCCACAATCCTGTTTTTGAGAGAATAAAAACAGTCTATACCTTCAGGAGTTAGTTTAAAAGGACACAATGGTGATACAGTCATAGAGAGGCTGCATGAGGATTGACACAGCATGATCACTGCTGCATAGAAATCAGTCCAAGAAATATCCTAAGAGCGGCAACATTAACAGGAATAGGAAAATTCTGTACAGCTTCTTTGCGAGCGCTGGTCAGATGTCGCGCCCCCAGTGTAATGCAATGTCCCAAAAAGATAACTGAAGATTTACAGAATTGCAGTTTATCCTTTGACGCTTTACATCCAGCTTGGTACAAAAACAACATGAGTAATATTGTTGCAGTACGACACTGTTTCCTGGAGGGGGCACAAATCAGTAAGTCATCAACATATTATAAAAATAACATTGGCAAAATCAATAACTGTGAACCAAGCAGCTTCCTGAGATATCTGGAACAAAAGTGTAATATATATATAATATATATATATTAATATTGTACCAGCCAATACATAGAGAGTTAAATCTCGTAGTTGAAGGGGGAAGCTGGAGTTTTTTTTTTTTCTGTTAAGGCTACTGATAAGAACCTAGCTGCAGACCTGCTGCCGAAGGTGGGGGCTAGGTTTTAACATCACTTGCTACCAGTTTCTGTAATCTGCTGAGCTATAGACTCTTGAGCTGAACTTAAGAGGATACTGTCTCTGTTGGGGCAGGATTGCACCTGGCTTTAATTTGACCATGACTGGCTGCACCCTTAATCTGCCCACATCTGTTTTATCTGAAGCCCAGAAATCATGCGGTATCACACCTTCCAACATTGAAGGAAATTCATTTGTGTCCTCTATACTAGCAACGTCTAGCGACATGATTTTACAAAGAGTGCTCGGCTTCAATCCTGGTGTCATAGTGACAGTTCCATCAGGATGATACTCAATATGTGCTTGCAATTGTGACAACACATCACTTCCTAAAAGATTACATTGACCCCGTGGTGATACCATTAACTGTGTGTGTACAGTGGTTCCTTGAATCTGCAGGGGAATCTTTTTAGTGACGGGGAGCAGGATAGATGGAGAGTTATAAGGAGTCGCTATAACATGGTGGGAGAAATCACTTTTCCCAAATGGCCAGTCTTCTTCTGTAATTACTGAATTGTCTGCCCCCGTGTCCACTTGGAACTCAACCTCATGTCCCCCTGGTGTTCACCTGTACTGTGCAATTAGGAGTGGGGGGTAAGGAGACAAGGGGGTTCATGTGCAAGCTACCTCTTTTTGCCTGCGCTAAATCATGTTGTGCCCCCTGTGCTATTCTCGCTAGATCCTCTGCTTTAACTGATCTCCAATCCGGTCTACTTACTTTCAGCTTTTCTTTGTCACTTCCTTTTTTTTTTAACCCATTCATATAAAACTTGCCAGAACCCTCTCACTAGTCTTGTTTTCTGGGACAAAACCCATTTCCACCCAAGTTTTTCTTAGAGCCCAGAAATAATCTTTTGGCTCTTTCCCTGAACTCTGTCCTCTAGTGTAACTTCCTTTCTCTGCCTGTCTATCTTTACATGCTTTTTTTCAACGCTTCTGTAAACAGAACCCCTGCTTCTGTGTCATTTCCTACCAACATAACACTTGTATGTCTCATCTGTCAGTCTATCGTATCTAGCTTCATCTGCCAATTTCCCTTTTATAAGTGCTTGCAAATCCTGTCTAGTTGCTTTATTAGAGCCGACTGCTCTGTAGGGCTCCATGGTCTGTATAACACTACTGTCCGGGGGGAGGCAGACAGGAGGGTAAATCAGTCATCCCTGTTTTTGTCAGTCTGTAACGTCTCCGTCTCCTAATTCTTCAGTTTTTCTTCTAAGTAATCACACACACTCATCCACAGGTTCACTGTTTTCAACAGTCCTTTGTCTCTCAACCATCCATGATGTGAGTTAAAGAACCTTTTTCCATTTATCACTGTTCAATTCTCCGTTTTCATTCATGCCTGCTTTTCACAATCTCTGCGCACAACTAAATCTTTAGCAGAAATGCCTTCCTTGGCATTTTGGTTCCCCATTTTATATCTCCTCACCTAGAAGAGATTCTCTTGTCACCAAGACAAGTTTGTCACCAAGACAATTGCGTCACCAAGACTCTGTCACCAAGACAATGGGCCACAAAGGTTTCTGAACCATTTCACTGCTCGCTCTCCAATATTTGTACGCCAACCAAATAAACAATCCAATCACACAGACACCAAGACAAAACCACAACACAATCATTGGATCCATACTGTCATTATTCAAAGGAGGAAAGGCAGGACTGACAATTAATCTGAGGGTCTACTGGTTCAAAGGACCTGAGCCAGGAATACCTGTGATTTACCTGGAAAGCCGACCGCTCGGGGAGGAGGGAGTCCACTGTACAGTGATATAGATTTTAGGTAGAATATAATAAGTATTCTTACCCCAGCGCTGTATGTATATCACCAACAGAAGGCTCCGCTCATCCCACGTCTCCGGACCGGTCAGGCTTCCTCAGAATAGAATAACTCAGTCCCCCGTTCGGGCGCCAGTTGTCGTCGCTGTTATCTTGTTAACCCTTTCCTCCTCGGAATGTGGTACCAGAGAGAATAAGACACAAACCAAAGGGTGCGTCAATATACTCTACTCTTTATTGCTAATGAAGGGGCTTATATACACCCCTGAAGCAGGAAGCGGAATTACCATATATGGCAGTTAATACAACTTATCATTAAAGCACGTAACATACTGTTTTCTAACCAAACTTTCCATCTTTGCCTTTAGCCCCTGATTTTCGCTCCTAGCACAGAGTATCTCTTTAGGTCAGGGGGAGTATTATCAAGGAAGGAACATTCTTTTCTTATCTTCCCTTCTGCTATGCCTCAGCTTCCCAAGGCCTTGAGAAGAAATACTGAATTTAACTCTAACAGGTGCCATTGAGGAACTTGTGGTCTACAATAGAGTAACGAACGCGGTTATGAGTATCACTTAGATGTTTATGCAGCTCCTGGACATATTCAGTGAGAGAACCGTAAAAGGCCTGCAGCTGTTTTGTAAACTACAACACTGTCTTAGGGGCAATACTGAAGCTGGGTTGGGGCACACGTGTTTGTGTTTGCGGTGGGCCAGAACTGAGTTCTAAATGGATGTATGGGTGGAGTGTGTTGTGTGGTGGAGTACGTACTTTACTCGCTTTTCCTTCGGGAACTCCCGTTACTTCCCGTCCATGGGACCAGTGTGGACTACAAACAAGAGAGAAGACCTTGGGACCGGATTAACAGGTTCGACTTTACTGTGCAATTAATTTACACTTGGCTGCAGCATACAGATTAAGACAAAGTCTCTTTTGTGGTGTTCCCTTGGTTTTGTGATCTATCAGTCCTTGTCCCCGTCGAGTCCTAACACCCACCATCTTCACCTCACTCTGCATCCCGGCTGACATCTTCCTCATCAGGGAGACAGAAGCAAGACTCTCTGTACCTCTTCCAAACTGTTAAGACTGTCCCGGCGTCCACACTTGAACGAAGCTGTGTCCTCTAGGAAGCTTAAACCGACTGGACCCGTTCTCTTCTGCTACAACTTTGCTGCACTAGGACCTGCTAACACTGCTATGTTTAGCCTTGCTTTCCACTCCACCCAGACTTGCACTTGATGAGACCTAGACTATGACTAGACTGTCTGACTGACGGTCCCTGACTCCTACTGTAACCCACAAACATTTTCTATAAAACCTCATCTAACCCCTCCCAAACTGGGCTAATCCCCACATTATTAACTATCTATTGCCTAGTGTAATGCAAACTGTATTCCTATATGCTGTATGGCGTATGATTCCTCTAGTGGACAGACCTCCCTTATTTCCAGGGATGACTAGGTATAGCCTGTAGGAGAATCAAACATACGACACTGGCTGTAATGATACCCCATTTGGGCCCACATTCAAAGCTCCTTTCCAGAATCTTCCCCACACAAAGACATCTACTACATTCATTATGTTTTGCAGCCTCATGGTGCCGGGCTTCGACCCCCCCCTTTCTCCTCCCTCTCCAGCTCACTACACACTCTGTGTAACCTGATACCAGGTGGCTAGCCCCACTGAGAAGCCGGCTGAAAGCAGTTTAGAAACCACATGGTCTCTTCCTTTGTTGTATGATAGTTATTCAAGATTAAATATCTTGATTTATGTTATGAGTATGAAATTTTCATATCTGCCCATTTATCGGTGAAGTCAGTGACCAGTGAATTTTCTAAGCGCTGGTACCAGCAGAATCCAAGAAACAGATTCCTGCTTAGCCGTTCCACCCAGGTACTCGCATTTAGACTTAAATGCACGCCAACATCCTGCGGAGTAGAATGGTACACTGTGCATTGCTGTAAGAGACTCCATCTCTGAGTTATGATAATTATAAGTTTTGTTAGCAAATCTGTAACTCTGAGCAAAGGGGAGGTCGGTGGCAACTCAGCCCCTTTAGTGATGTCACGACCAGAGGGCTATAAGGCAGGGTCAGGTAATTTTGCTTCAGATTTGTCCTGGAAACCAGATGCAGTGCACGTCTGTGATGCATTACAACGTCTCGCCCATCCCCCGGCTGCATGGATTGCCTGCAATGATCTGTAACTGTAAGTTTCTGCCTTTCATCCTTTTATTTTGTAATCATCTTGTACATATTTTTAATTTTCTCACTTTGTAAAATCTTTTTATACCTTCTGTAAACACTGCCTAGCTTTTTGGAGTAAAATATAAAATTACTAGTTTGTCTCTATGCTCTATAACGAATTTGCACGTGCCTGAAGTGAATTACGCTACTAAATTGGGGTGGCCTCTGCCCCACATTCTAGAACCAGAGGCTGGTGGCAGCAAGTGTGTGCTGGGCGTGCGGTATAGCTCGCCGTGACGGAGCGGGTTTTATAAGCGTATTGCCTGGCTGCGGCTAGGAGTAGCTATAATTCCCTCACTGCAGCATGCCTAATAGCTAGTACACATCCAAGCAGGCCCGTCCGGCGACTAATTATCCTAGGTGCATTTCACTGACTGACCTGAGGGTAAAGGGGCGCCGTAGAGTTGCGAATTCCTAAGCAGGACTGGAAAGTGGGATAAACATATATCCCTGCAGTTCGTGACATATTTTTGGCAGCCGTGGGATCAATTCGTGGTCTCCTGTGCCGTGGTTCATCACATTGGTGGCAGCGGTGGGATCCTAATCCTTGTCCCCCGTGCCGCCGTGTGTGCCGTTCCTGACATATTAGTGGCAGAGCGGTGGGATTATAGAGCATTAGTGATCTGGTCTGAGCAATCATTCCTCTCACTAAAGACTTGCACGGTTCTCCTGGAGACCCTGCAACAAAAGTTTTGGAGAACGAACTCAGTGTTTACTCGTCTTGAGACAATTGTGTGTACTTGCGATTACCGCCTCCCTTTCTCTTTGTTTTTCTATCCTATCTTTTATTTGGCAACCATGGCGATGATGGAGAAGAGTGGTATAAGCAGCATAAGAAGGAAACCCTTGTTGCCCTATGCGGGTTGTGACAGATTGACACCACAAACAAAAATAAAGAACAACTGGTCTCGGCTCTGGTGCAATGGGAAAATGCCCAGAGCACAGGGGGCGCAGGAGCTGGCCCCAGTGACAATGGTGCTGCAGCAGAGGCTCCACCCCTGAATGCTGGCCCCGCTTACACCCTGGGCATGTTGGACCCTTACCTGCAGGTGGCCTTGAATCAACTCCCCACGAAGACAATGATGGACGTCTGCAGCTGATCCATCAAGCTCAAGAGAGACAGTACTGGCTGGAGTTAGCCCAAATCCAGGGGCAGGGGTCTTCCCAGCCCAGCAGCGTGCCCAGCAGCACTCAAAGTTCGAAGCCACAGCCAGAGCATTTTCCCATGATGGAAAAGGACAGTGACTTGGACTCTTTCCTGCGGGCCTTTGAGAAAGCCTGCAGACAGTACCAGCTGCCTGAGAACCAATGGGCTAGGTACTGGACCCCCGGGCTAAAACGCAACGCTCTGGAGGTGTTTGCTTCGCTCCCTGCAGAACAAGATGGAAATTATGAGGCCATCAAGCAGGACCTGATCACCAAATACCAGCTAACTCCTGAGGTATACCGCAAGAAGTTCCGGAACCTCCAACGTGGCCCACACGACAGTTATAGTGATGTGGTGCAAGGACTCGAGTCAGGACTCACTTCAGACAGTGGACCCGAGGACTGTCAGTGACCTCTTTTGAGCTGCTGGAGAACCTGATGATCAAAGACCAGTTCCTACACCTTTGCCCAGCCGAGGTCCGCCAGTTCATACTGGACCGAGAACCAGAGGACGCAGACAAAGCAGCGCAGCTCACCGACAACTATGAGGTCAACCGCCAGCTGGAGAGGGGTAGGCCTGCAACCAACCCCATCACCCCTGCCAGCCGAGCCTCCGGAGGCCCTGTCCTCTTTGCCAACGCCAGGCCTACATCAGACCCTTGCCAGTGTTTCTCCTGTAAACGGACTGGACATATCAGCGCCGCCAGTCTGGAGAGGCAGAAGAACCCCCCAGCCAAGGCCTTTGGGCCCAACGCATCTGTTCTTTTGGTGGGTGGGGTTGTTGGGAGAGTCGATGACAATGTGCAGCACGTTCGTGTGGGGGCCCGTCTCGCTAGAGGCCTCAAGGACACCGGGGTTGAACGAACCCTCATCCGACCCGAACTGGCGGCCCCTGAAGAGTGTATTCCAGGGAAAATCCTGACTGTCACTGGGATTGGGAGCATCCGCTGCCTTTTGTGAACACTTTTGACCTGTCTTCTGAGTTTGGACTCCCTCTTGTGGTTGCTGTGGGTATTGTAGCTGGTCTGGCTGACAGAAGTCAATCACCTGAAGAGGATGATTGGAGGTCAGGTGTTACAGACTGGAGAGATTAAAGTGAGCAGCCTTCCTTTAGTTGTTGCCGGTGATTTGGTTTTTTCCTGAACTTTTGGAAGTCTGCTTGCTCCCTGTTTTGTCCTGCATCTTTCAGATAAGCTATTTGTCTGTTTAATCTGTGCTTTTTTCCCTTTTTGCTTTTCTCTGTTCTTTGCCTTGCTGGTGTGAGTTCAGTCGGGTTCCCTGCTGGGTCCTGTGCTGGACTCTGTTTTTCTTTGCCACAATCCCCTGTTATTTCAGTATCTGTTGTTTTGCGACCAGTTCACACCAGAGTTCTGATTTAGTGGGGGAGAGATCATGAGGCCTCAGGATTTTTGCATATCAGACGTGTTGGAATTTTTCTTAGGGTTTTTGCGGGATTGCAGACAGTATCCTTTCCTGTCCTGTTCTATCCAGACAGTTTGGGCCCCAGCATTTATTACTCTATTTTCTGCCTGTGTTTTGTGCTTTACCTGTCTCACCAGCAATATATGTTTGGGGGCTATCTATTCCTTTGGGTCTCTACTCTGGGGCAGTTTAGCTCTCCCCTTTCTCTCTTTAGGCTTAGTTAACTCTTTGGCTGTGCCGAGGCGTCTTGGGCATCGTAGGTACGTCCCACGGCTAATTCTAGTTGTGTTGTCAGTTTAGGGGTCTGCAATCTGCTAAGTTACCAACCTCTCTGGGTGTCTAGTTGCCTAGCCTAGTTCTCTATTATCCTCCTTGGCTACCGTACCATAACAGCTGCCCCTTGCCGATGGCCCGGGTTTTCATTGATTGGGGTGCCAGGGGTGAGGTGAAGGAAGTGGGGGTGTTCGAAAACCTGCTCACTGATGTTTTATTGGGGACTGATTTGGGGAGGATGGTTGCATTCTACGTCTATGACACCCCTCCCCAATCTGATAATAAGGGTCACGTTAACCCTGATGATGATGATGATGATGATGGGAAGCTGAATGTGTTACCTGCCAATGCTTTGTTGAGTAACGATGCAACTGATAACCATTCTTTCCCTAGGAATGATGCTGATGATGATGTAAATGTGCCAACTGAAGTTGATAACCATTCTTTCCCTAGGAATGATGCTGCTGATGATGTAAATGTGCCAACTGAAGTTGATAACCATTCTTCTGAGACGGTTGATGTGTCCACAGGTACAGGACTACTCAGCCCTTTCGCTCTGCGGAGTGAGACGGCTGAGGGACCCCTAGCAGGGGCAAGTATCGGTGCTACAGAAAATGGGGAGGTGCATGGGAACCATGAGGAAGGTGATGCCATGCCACTGACCAGTGCCACCGAGGAAGGTAACTGGCCCATAAGTAGCACTGCTCCTGAAATGTTGGGGGTGGATGGGGAGGTAAAGCCCATAGCAGTGCCAGCTGATGGGTCTGTAGAAATCCCCAGGGAGACAGCATTCGTAACCGCTGTCACCCGTAGTCAGAGTGCCTGGATCGCAGGTAGCACCCTGCCTTCTGGACCCTCCTCCGCTACGAGAGAGACTGAACCAGAGGTGAACCCAGAGCAGGTTCCAGAGGGTCCCAGCGAGGAGGGGACCCTGACGTCACTTTTGGCTGCCTCCAGCCAGGAGTTCCAGGCCGATCTGCACTCAAATGCGAGCCTGGAGAAGTTGACATACCTCGCCGAGACGCCCACCTCCATGACTGATAAGGAGAGGGTGTTCTGGGAACGAGGAAGGTTATACCGGGAGACAGTACCCGGAGATTCCCAAAAGGAGTGGTTGAGGGAAAGACAGCTGGTCGTCCCGTACCAGTTTCGAGGTGAGTTGTTGTGGATTGCCAATGAAATTCCACTCGCTGGACACTTGGGGATCAGCAAAACTAAGGCCCGGCTGTCTCAACACTTCTATTGGCCCAAGATGGGGACAGATGTAACAAACTACTGCCGCTCCTGTATCACCTGTCAAAGAGTGGGGAAGGCAGGGCCTGCTCTTAAGGTTCCCCTGATCCCGTTGCCAGTGATAGAGGAGCCTTTCCAGAGAATCGCGGTGGACATTGTGGGCCCACTGGCCATCCCCAGCAGCTCTGGAAAGCAATACATCCTTACTGTGGTAGACTACGCTAGCCAGTACCCGGAGGCAGTGGCTCTGTCCTCAACTAGGGCAGATAAGCTGGCGGATACACTGGTGACCACCTTTTCACAGGTAGGATTTTCCAGGGAGATGCTTACCGATCAAGGGACCCAATTCATGTCTCGCCTAATGGAGGCTCTCTGTAAGAGAATGCAGGTGAAGCGTCTGGTATCGAGTGCGTATCACCCACAGACCAATGGCTTGTGTGAACGCTTCAACGGTACCCTCAAACAGATGCTCCACATGCTGGTTGAGACCCAAGGGCACGACTGGGAGCAGTACCTCCCATACCTGCTATTTGCCTACAGAGAAGTTCCGCAGGCCTCTACGGGGTTCTCCCCCTTTGAGCTCCTGTATGGCAGGCGAGTCCGGGGCCACTTGGGTTGGTAAGAGAATCTTGGGAAGATGAGCTGAACCCTTCTGAAGTGTCCATCGTGGAGTACGTCACGCGCTTCGGCAACAAAATGCAGACCTTGACGCAGTTGGTGCCTGAAAACATGACGCAGGCTCAGGCTGACCAGGAGCACTGGTGCAACCAGAACGCCCGGAAGCAGACCTATCAGGTGGGTCAAAAAGTGTGGATGCTGGTCCCCGTACCAAAGGATAAGCATCAGGCAGCCTGGGAGGGCCCGTACATCGTCCACCAACAGCTCAACACGGTCACCTACGTGGTCACGCTTGACCACGCTTGGGGTAGGCGCAAGTCCTTTCACGTCAACATGATGAAAGCCCATCACGAGCGTGAAGCTTGCGTCCTACCGGTCTGCAACCTGCCCGAGGACGGGGAGGAAGACCCCCTCCTGGACATGCTGGCCCAAGCCAAAGCTGGTGGGTCCATCGAGGACATGGAGGTAAGCGACTTGTTAACCGTACACAGCGGTCGCAGTTGTTGATCACACTGGAACCCTTCCGGGCCGTGTTCTCCAATCGACCTGGGAGAACGAAGTTAGCGGTCCACGAGGTAGACACTGGGAATCATGCCCCACTAGGGCGAACGCCTTATCGGATCTCTGAGGTTGTGCAGCAGGTTATGCGCCAAGAGATCAATGAGATGTTACGGCTGGGGGTGAATCAACGGTCCAAGAGCATGTGGGCTTCACCTGTAGTTCTCGTGCTCAAAAAGGATCGGACCACCCGGTTCTGCATGGACTACAGAGGGCTCAACACCATCACAACCTCTGATGCGCACCGATGCCGCGCATCAAGAATCTGCTTGAGCGGTTGGTGAATGCAAAGTACATATCCATCATGGATTTGAGTCAGGGATACTAGCAGATTCCCCTGAGCCCTGTGGCGCAGGAGAAATCCGCCTTTTTTACTCCCTTTGGACTGTACGAGTCCACGGTCATGCCCTTCAGCATGAAAAATGCCCCTGCCACTTTCCAGCGGATGGTCAACCACCTGCTTCAGGGACTGGAGAAGTATGCCGTGGAGTACCTGGATGACATTGCCGTCTTCACTTCCACCTGGGAGGAACAACTTCAGCATCTCCATAAGGTTCTCAAGCGTATTCACTAGTCAGGTCTGACCATCAAGCCAGGAAAGTGCCAGATGGGCATGAGCAAGGTCCACTACCTGGGGCACCGGGTAGGCGGGGGTATCATGAGTCCAGAACATGAGAAAGTGGGCGCGATCATGTCCTGGCCCACCCCCAGGACCAAAAAACAGGTGATGTCCTTCTTGGGCACTGCAGGGTACTTTAGGTGGTTCGTACAGGACTAAAGCACCCTTGCAAAACCCTTGACAGACCTCACCAAGCGTAGGCTACCCCAAACAGTTGACTGGACAGAGAGCTGTGAGGCGGCCTTCCGAGCTTTGAAGACAGCCCTTTGCAGCTTTCCAGTGTTGAAGGCAGTCGACAGCAGTCGGCCATTCCTGGTACAGACCGACACCAGCGAGTTTGGCCTCGGTGCTGTACTCAGCCAGGTCAACTCGGGGAACCAAGAGCACCCCGTGTTGTACCTGAGCCAGAAACTTCTGCCGAGGTGAAGTGGCATATTCCACCATCGAGAAGGAGTGACTGGCCATGGTCTGGGCACTGCAATGTTTGCAGCCCTACCTGTACGGGCGCACCTTCACGGTGGTAACTGTCCACAACCCTCTGAGCTGGCTGCACACAGTGTCCGGAACTAACGGAAGGTTGCTACGCTGGAGCCTTGCCCTCCAGAAGTACGACTTTACTGTGAAACAAAAAGGGCAGCGAGCATGGAAATGCAGATGTGTTGTCCCGCTGGGGCGAACCTGCAAAGGTGCGCATGGCGGAGTACTGAGAGGTTCTGCCTCCTTAGCGCAATCCTAAAGGGGGAGGTGTAATGATACACCATTTGGGCCCTCATTCAAAGCTCTTTTCCAATACCTTCCCCACACAAAGACATCTACTACATTTATTATGTTTTGCAGCCTCATGGTGCCGGGCTTCGACCTCCCTTTCTGCTCCCTCTCCAGCTGACTACACACTCTGTGTAACCTGATACCAGATGGCTAGCCCCACTGAGAAGCCGGCTGAAAAAAGTTTAGAAACCGCATGGTCTCTTCCTTTGTTGTATGATAGTTATTCAAGATTAAATATCTTGATCCCGGTTTATGTTATGAGTATGAAATTTTCATATCTGCCAATTCATCGGTGAATCCAGTGACCAGTAAATTTTCTAAGCCCTGGTACCAGCAGAATCCAAAAATCTTTTTATACCTTCTGTAAACACTGCCTAGCTTTTTGGAGTAAAATATAAAATTACTAGTTCGTCTCTATGCTCTGTAACGAATTTGCACGTGCCTGAAGTGAATTACGCTACTAAATTGGGGTGGCCATTGCCCCACATTCTAGAACCAGAGGCTGGTGGCAGCAAGTGTGTGCTGGGCGTGCGGTATAGCTCGCCGTGACGGAGAGGGTTTTATAAGCGTATTGCTTGGCTGCGGCTAGGAGTAGTTATAATTCCCTCACTGCAGCATGCCTAATAGCCAGGGCACATTCAAGCAGGCCCGTCCGGTGACTAATTATCCTAGGTGTAGTTCCCTGAGTTACCTGAGGATAAGGGGACGCCGGAGAGCTGCGAGTTCCCAAGCGGAACTGGAAAGTGAGATAAACATAAATCCATGCAGTTCGTGACATATTTTTGGCAGCGGTGGGATCAATCCATGGTCTCCCGTGCCGTGGTTCATTACATTGGTGGCAGCGGTGGGATCCTAATCTGTGTCCCCCGGGCCTCCGTGTGTGCCATTCCTGACACTGGCCATAGGGATAAAATGTAACAATTATCACACAGAAATATAAAACTCAGCATCATCGTCACAACCCCCCCCGTTGCCACGACGTTTTCTTCATCCCAGCCTGCTCCCTACATGCCCCCGCAGCAAAATATGGTCATCCCTGACCATCCTTATCACACGAGAAATATAATAACAGCTCCTCAAACAAAACAAAGTCCTAACTCTCTGTACTTCTCCCGTGCATGACGTCCTCTTCTCAGTAGAATGGCCGGCCACTAGGGAGCGCGGCCCGAGAAGTGTGACCTGTAAAATGTAGGGTAATGTAGCAACCGGCTACAAAAGACACAATGACCCCTTCTGGAAACTTCTGTACTATCCACTCTTTGAGAATAGAGACCAACAGAATTGGCTCTTCAGATGGACTATAACACGGCCACTAGGGAAGTGCTGCACTGGAGGCATGAGAGAAAAAAAGCAAAATGACTACTTCTTTTGTTGTCTCTCCTTCAGTATGGCCAATCATGAGGTGGGGGAAGGAGGAGGGTCCCACATGCAGGGACGTTCTGGGTGCTTCTCCACTCCCTGATCTACCTCAATAGCATCATTCCCTGCGACTACAACATTCATGGAGTTTTTGTTGGTAAAAGAAAACTTTGAGACGACCGCACTGGGAACTGCAGCTGTAGGACTCTCAGCCGGTTTGGCCAGAGGGGGGGTTTCTGATGCTGCTAACTTTGCTGCTTATTCGCATTCTAACTTTGATTAATGGCTTGGGCAACTTTGTGGCCAGGAACATGGGTTGTGAAGGAGGCAGTGGGTGTCGTCGCTGGTGTTTGTGCTCCCATTCAAAATCGGCCTCCTCTTCCCACCGAGTGACCTCTTCGGCGGTAGCGCGGCGCGTGACACCCACAGCGTGCCACCCTTTGCGGCACCAGGCTTTGCGAAAGTGGACTTTTTCACCCACGTAAAGACTGTGCAAGCAGTACAGAAGAGTCTCTCGTTTCACCATCGCATGTAGAACTTATCTCCCATACCCTGTTTCTTTATGAAGCCGTACCCCTTGATGTGTTTAAAATCTACAACCCTCCCCTCCGTACATTGCTCCTCGAATTGGGTCTGTTTAGGACCCGCTAGCCATTCTGGGCCATAGTATTGGCTCACATCCTCTCCTCCACCACGTTTGGAAGCCAACGGAGGTCAGCCTTTCAGGGATCGGGGGGTATGAGTCTCGCACGGTGCATGCATTCAACTGACAGTAGTCTCCCAAAAATGAATGGTTCTGTCCTTCTTCTTGACAAGCACAACTGGCACTGCCTAGGGATTCTGACTAAATTGCACCACACCAGTAACCAACATCAGTTTCAACAAGGTCTTCACCTTCGTGTACAGCTTGGGAGGCATCTGTTGTTATCTTTCTCGGATCTGAGGAGTGTCCCCCGTCAGTATCTCATGGGTAATAGCGTCTGTGGAGCCGAAGTCATCGACGTGGTGGGCAAAAGTGGCCTGATTCTCTCAAAGCATTGCTTCAACTGCTTGTATATGATCCGGATTGAGACCTTTCACATTCACATCATTTTGTCAAGATGGCTCGCCCATTCCATTCAAGGTTGGTGCCTCTTCTGTTTCACCCGTGATGGCCAGGGTCCAGACCACATTACATCATCATCTTCCGGGGCCAGTGTCATTTCTTTCTGACTCAGCACTTCGCTTTGATGAAGGTACACATGGGCCAGCTCCACTCCTAGGGTTAAGCAGACATCTCTCTGCTCCACATTCACGGCTCTGATGGGTACTCGACTATAATGGACCACTGTTAATGTACGGCCTACAAGGGCATTCTGACCTATCTCCCCTAGGCCTACCGATACAATAATCATCTATATACCTTCAAGGTTGCAGAAGGTTACCGTAGGCAGTGGCAGGATGTTCTCCCGACAAGGAGGAAAGGTGATGGACACCTTTCCCGGCACTCAGACTAGCATATTTGGACGCTTTTCTGTATCCTACAGACTCGGATCAGCCATTGGAACGCTTTCTGGGTAGTTTTGTGTGGCATGGCCTGTTTCCAGTAGCCAGGCCCCTATTTAGTGAACATAATCTGGTCCAATTCTCGCAGGACATTCATTATCACCGGTTCATCTCCTTTAAATGGCTCGGGTACCAACAGGATGCCTTTTCTTCCCATATCTTGTCCACATGACTGCACATTCATCCACATGACCCCCGTGACAGGGATCGGTTGCTGATTATCCACTGGTACCCGGATTAATGTCTCCCGCTCAGGCTTGGCCATTGCTTAAAAGTAACAGTTAAAGTATGACTCAGGCACAGTCATTACCTGTGGGCCGGTGTCCTACAAGCAGTCCATTGGGATGCTGTCATGTGTGCATTGCCACGAAGATCGTCGCGGTTGCACATTTTGACTTCTCACAGCTGATCTGCTGTTTCTTTGTGTTTGGCAGCTAGGGAGTTAATTCTGTCTGTGCTCGGTGCTGGGACTGGGTGCAGTTTCTCCCGGCTGCAATTGATTATTTGTTGATTGGTTTCCTTTAAATTCCTGGTTGTCTGCTTGGGGAGTTGCCAGTGAAACCTTCATGCAGACCACAGATAGGAATGAATCTGTATAGACTTTAGTTGTGAGCTCCTTAGTTGTTCTAAGCTCAACTTGGTTAGAGTTTATTTCCCAGACCATTTATGTTCCTTTGGTGTTTGAGTGTGTATGCAAGCGAGTGTTATCCTGTCTGTCTTATATGTCTAATCTGTGTATTTAGCTGAGATCAGCCCATATCCCTTTGGTGGTAGTCAGGATCCTTCTTAGGACTGATTACAGGGTTCAGGGTCTGATAGGAGACAGGGTTAGGTTGGAGACTTGGACCTCTGAACCATTATCAGTACCTCCAAGGTGAGGAATTAGTTAGGACCCCAGTTTAGGGTCAGGTTAGATCCCGTCCACCTCTTTCCTGTTTCAGCTCATCAAGTCCTCAAGATTAACCCTGAGTTCAGCAGATATCGTTTCAGGTAAATCTATTCTATACTTACATGCTGATGTTGCTATACTAGTTGTTGTATAGAGTGTTGTTCCTGTATTAATAGTTTACTGACATTGTATACATATCATTAGACAGCGTGACATTTTCACTGGCTATAAAAATTATCTCCAGTTACCATGGATCCAGTTGCCCAGCTGGCTCTGCAGTTGCAGGGATTATCCATGGAGCTGACGGACATTAAGTCCAAAGTTTTGTCTCCCCTGGAGCAAACCAGAGTTGAACCTAAAGTAGCTCTCCCGGACAGGTTCACTGGTGGGCGAGACAAATTTTTCACCTTCCGGGAGGCATGTGAATTGTATTTTCGGCTTCGGCCTCGATCATCAGGGAGTGATGAGCAGAGAGTGGGAATTGTTATCTCACTTCTGCAAGGGGACCCTCAATCCTGGGCATTTTCCCTTCCTCCGGGATCCCCGGCTCTACTGTCTGTAGATCAATTTTTTACTGCCCTGGGATTGGTATATGATGACCCAGATCGGGTCTCTCTTGCTGAGACAAAATTACGTAAGATACAGCAGGGAGATCGTCCTGCAGAGGAATTTGCTTCTGAGTTTCGTAGATGGGCCACAGATACTCAGTGGAATGACCCAGCTCTTAGGAGCCAGTTTTGTCATGGGCTTTCTGATAAATTAAAAGACGTTTTGGCTCAGTATGAGTCTCCTCATTCACTGGAGGCTGCTATGGCCTTAGCTATCCGTACTGATAGACGGCTTCGGGAGAGGGGTGAGGTAACCCCACTCCCTGTTGTTTCTCCACCTACCACTAAAGTCCCTTATGTTGAGGTTCCCCTTGTCTGTTCGGATGAGCCTATGCAGTTGGGAGGGACATCATTTCGTAGAGGGGATTGGCGGTACGCCGCAGGACTAGAAGATGTTTTTTCTGCGGGAAAGAGGGACATTTTGTTGGAGAATGTCCATCCCGTGCCTTGTTGAGCCAAAAGTCGCCGGAAAACTGTTAATCCCAGGTTGTGTGGTGGACGACAACCTGGGAGTATGTATTTCATCCGCCAGTTCTTCTCAGTTCCTTGTACCAGTGGAGGTGGTAGTTGGTACGAGAGTGGAGAGATTGTCTGTTCTTCTTGATAGTGGTTCCGGGGCTAATCTGGTTGATGCTCAGTTTGCTCAGGCTCAAGGTATGCATCTGAGTGTATTGGTCAAACCGATCCCTATATTCTCCATTGACGCCAGGCCTCTCGGCCAAGGTAGCTTTGTTCATGAGGTTCATAACATTGACCTTCGGGTAGGGGCAATACATAGGGAACAATTATCTTGTTATGTGTTGGAGGGTCTACCTACTCCCATTGTGTTGGGACTTCCTTGGTTGGTTAAACATAACCCTGTGATTAATTGGCAGTCCAGAGAAATAAGCCAATGGGGTGAGTTTTGCAAAAGCAACTGCATGAACACAGTCATCAGTGCGGTCGTGCCTAATACATTGCCTCCTTTTTTGGAGGATTTTGGGGATGTTTTCTCTGAGGAGGGGTGTCAGGAGTTGCCTCCTCATCGCGTGTATGACTGCTCTATTAATCTCCTTCCTGATGCTAAGTTGCCTAAAGCTAGGTTGTATAATCTTTCTGGTCCTGAGAGGCAGGCTATGAAAGATTATATTTCTGAAAGTCTGGCCAAAGGGCATATTAGACCTTCATCTTCCCCAGTAGCCGCGGGGTTCTTCTTTGTGAAGAAGAAAGATGGAGGCCTACGCCCTTGCTTGGATTTCCGCGAACTTAATCGGATTACTGTTCGAGATCCGTATCCACTCCCTCTTATTCCTGATCTCTTCAATCAAATTGTTGGCGCCAAATGGTTCTCTAAATTGGATCTCAGGGGGGCGTATAATCTTATTAGGATAAAAGAGGGGGGTGAGTGGAAAACGGCGTTTAACACGCCGGAGGGACATTATGAGAACTTAGTCATGCCTTTTGGTCTGACTACTGCACCAGCAGTATTCCAACATTTTGTTAATGACATTTTTCGTCACCTTGTGGGGCTGTTTGTGGTTGTATATTTGGACGACATTTTAATTTACTCGCCAGATCTTGTGTCTCATCAGGAGCATGTGAGACAGGTGTTGCAGATCTTGCGAGACAATAAACTATACGCCAAACTGGAGAAGTGTGTATTTGCCGTACAGGAACTTCAGTTTTTGGGTTTTTTGGTGTCAGCCTCCGGTTTCCGTATGGACCCTGAAAAGGTGAGAGCAGTGCTTGAATGGGATCAGCCAGGGGATCTTAAGGCTCTGCAGCGTTTTTTGGGGTTTGCTAACTACTACCGGAAATTTATTTGTAATTTCTCATCTGTCGTCAAACCTCTCACTGACATGACAAGAAAA
Organism: Oophaga sylvatica; assembly: GCA_033576555.1. Lineage (NCBI taxonomy): Eukaryota > Metazoa > Chordata > Amphibia > Anura > Dendrobatidae > Oophaga > Oophaga sylvatica. Next base: position 43,552 of record JARQOD010000928.1, on the reverse strand, counting down.
GGGACGGATTTTTCTAAATGGTCGGACAAAGCTTGCCAAGCCTTTTCCTCTTTGAAGAAATGTTTTGCTTCGGCACCCGTTCTCATCCAACCAGATGCATCTCAGCCGTTCATTGTGGAGGTGGACGCGTCTGACGTAGGAGTGGGTGCTATATGTCCCAGGGTCCGTCCCTGGTAAATGGCATCCGTGCGCTTTCTTTTCTAAGAAATTGTCGTCCGCCGAAAGGAATTATGATATCGGCAATAGGGAACTTTGGCCATTAAGTTAGCTTTTGAAGAATGGCGTCACTTTTTGGAGGGGGCAGTCCACCCGGTTACCGTTATTACTGATCACAAGAACCTGTTGTATTTGGAATCCGCTAAGCGTCTGAATTCCAGACAAGCTCGATGGTCGTTGTTTTTTACCAGGTTTAATTTTGTCGTCACTTATCGCCCGGGGTCTAAGAATGTAAAGGCTGATGCCTTGTCTCGCAGTTTCCCAGGGGCCGGGAAAACGGATGACCCAAGTCCTATCCTTCAGGAGGGGGTGGTAGTGTCGGCTGTATTTTCTGAGCTTGAGGAGGAGGTGTTAGAGGCTCAGGGGGACGCCCCTGCAGGACCTCCAGGGAGACTGTTTGTCCCAAATCTGTTGAGACAAAAGGTTATTGAGGCACATCATAATTCTGCTCTAGCAGGACATCCAGGGAGTAAGGCTACTTTAGATCTCCTTTCTCGCCGGTTTTGGTGGCCTAATGCTAATAAAGATGTTATAACTTTTGTCGCGTCATGTGGGGTGTGTGCTCGCTCAAAAACCCCTCATACCCGTCCGTCTGGGACCCTTTTACCCTTGAAACTTCCGGAGCGTCCATGGACTCATTTATCTATGGACTTCATTACGGACCTTCCTCCGTCGTCAGGGAATACTGTCATACTGGTGGTTGTTGACAGGTTCAGTAAGATGGCACATTTCGTTGCTCTTCCTGCACTCCCTAATGCTAAAACTCTGGCGCAGGTGTTCATTAGGGAGATCGTTAGACTTCATGGGTTGCCTTCTGATGTGGTGTCAGATAGGGGGTCTCAGTTTGTGTCCAAAATTTGGAGGGCATTTTGTTTACGTCGGGGGATGCAATTGTCATTTTCCTCGGCTTTTCATCCGCAGACCAATGGTCAGACAGAGCGTCTGAATCAGAGCTTAGAGACATATCTCCGGTGTTTTGTTTCAGAGAACCAAGAGGACTGGTCTTCTTTCTTGCCTCTGGCAGAGTTCGCTCTTAACAACAGGCGGAGCGAGTCCACTGGTAAGTCCCCGTTTTTTGGGGCATATGGTTTCCATCCCCAGTTTTGTACTTTCAATGGGGGGGCCCTTCTGGGGTTCCTGAGGAGGAGCGTTTCTCGTCGTCACTTGCTTCTGTGTGGAGAGGTGTATTGAATAATCTGAGTGCGATGGGGAACCGTTACAAACGTATGGCTGATAGGAGGAGAGTTTCTGGTCCAGATCTGAATGTGAACGATCTGGTATGGTTGTCTACCAGGAATATAAAACTTAAGGTGCCCTCCTGGAAACTGGGTCCCAGATTCATCGGGCCGTACAGGATCAGTTCCATAATTAATCCTGTGGCATTTCGTCTGGACCTCCCTCCTACGTTTAAAATTCATAATGTGTTCCACAAGTCATTACTTAAAAGGTATGTGGCACCAGTCATACCGTCACCTCTACCTCCTCCTCCTGTGTTGGTCAATGGTAACTTGGAATTTCAAGTATCAAAGATCATTGACTCACGTCTGAATCGCCGGTCCCTTCAGTACTTGGTGCATTGGAAGGGGTATGGTCCAGAGGAGAGGACGTGGGTCCCTGCGTCTGATGTTAACGCAGATCGTTTGGTTCGGACCTTCCACAGAACTCACCCGGGCAGGCCTGGCCCTGAGGGTCCGGAGGCCCCTCGTAGAAGGGGGGGTACTGTCATGTGTGCATTGCCACGAAGATCGTCGCGGTTGCACATTTTGACTTCTCACAGCTGATCTGCTGTTTCTTTGTGTTTGACAGCTAGGGAGTTAATTCTGTCTGTGCTCGGTGCTGCGACTGGGTGCAGTTTCTCCCGGCTGCAATTGATTATTTGTTGATTGGTTTCCTTTAAATTCCTGGTTGTCTGCTTGGGGAGTTGCCAGTGAAACCTTCATGCAGACCACAGATAGGAATGAATCTGTATAGACTTTAGTTGTGAGCTCCTTAGTTGTTCTAAGCTCAACTTGGTTAGAGTTTATTTCCCAGACCATTTATGTTCCTTTGGTGTTTGAGTGTGTATGCAAGCGAGTGTTATCCTGTCTGTCTTATATGTCTAATCTGTGTATTTAGCTGAGATCAGCCCATATCCCTTTGGTGGTAGTCAGGATCCTTCTTAGGACTGATTACAGGGTTCAGGGTCTGATAGGAGACAGGGTTAGGTTGGAGACTTGGACCTCTGAACCATTATCAGTACCTCCAAGGTGAGGAATTAGTTAGGACCCCAGTTTAGGGTCAGGTTAGATCCCGGTCCACCTCTTTCCTGTTTCAGCTCATCAAGTCCTCAAGATTAACCCTGAGTTCAGCAGATATCGTTTCAGGTAAATCTATTCTATACTTACATGCTGATGTTGCTATACTAGTTGTTGTATAGAGTGTTGTTCCTGTATTAATAGTTTACTGACATTGTATACATATCATTAGACAGCGTGACAGATGCCTTCAAATTCAGCTCGCAGGACAACCTGCGACCAGATGTTCAGAATTGTGCTTGGTGGCTTGTTCCTCTACTTCCCTCGCAATAGCCCCACAACTACAGTTTTCCAGCTGGAACTCCTTGCCTTGGTTTTGGGCATGACGGGGAAGTTTGCGGAATAACTGACAGGGGACAATTTCCTTGTGCAAACTGACAACAATCCATTGACTCAACTGGACACTGCCAAGCTGGGAGCCCTGGAACAGCATTGGGTAGCTAACTTTGCAAAATTTGATTTCTTGATCCGCTATTGCTCTGCCGCAGAAAATACTAAAGGGGATGACATGTCAAGAATAACCTTCGAATGTCCAGAAAAAGACCTTAATGAACACATGGAAGAAGAGGAAATTCTGGATTTCCGAAAACTCACACCCACGGCAGTAGTGGCACAGTCAAGTAGGGAGGCTCGCTCTCTACCCAAGTCACTAGAGAGAACTAATGAAAAATGGGGTCGAATACAAGACAAAAATGCAGGTTTGCAGCAAGTGAAAGACTGGGTGGTCCAGTGGAAAGTACCCAAAAATGAAGATAGTGCTGATGCTGAGATGAAGTCTGTGTTGCACCAGTGGGTTAGGTTTTAAGTGCCAGGAGACGTGCTATACTGCAAGTGGCAACAGCCTGCTGACTTAGAGGCAAGGTGGCAAGTAGTAATCCCGAAAATGTGGTACAAGAAATTACCAAAGAAGCTCATAAGCTTGGATCCCACTTCGGACCAGAGAAGACTTACCAGTGGCTGCAACGCTACATATATCACTCAAGTCTGGAGGCCACAGTTGAGGAAGTTTGCCTACAGTGCAGAATGTGTGACCTCACCAAAAGCACAGAGCAGAGGGCACCCGTACATACTATACAGCCTAAAGAACCACTTGAAGTGTTATTGATAGACTACCTCCAATCAACTACAGGTCCACAGTACTGCCTGGTCATAACTGACCACTTCTCCAAATTCACAGAGGTCAGTGCAACTCGGGATCAGACAGCTGAGTCTGTTGCGCGAGCCATCTGTCAAGATTTCATCTGAGTCTACGGGTGTCTGAAGTGGATCCACTCAAACCAGGGAGCGTGTTTTCAGTAAAAAGTGATGGAGGAACTGTACCGATTGTATGGCATTGTAAGGTCCAGGCCAACCCATAGCATCCCTCAGGGAAGGGGGCTTGTGAGCACTTTAACCAGACTCTGCTTCAAATGTTGAGAACATTAGAGGAAGACAAGAAAACACATTGGCTTGACTGCGTGCCCGAATTGGTCTGGACCTATAAAAATCGGGTCCACACCACCACGGGTTATACCCTGCACATGCCACTGTTTGGTAAAGCAGGCTGAGAAATCATAGGATCCCTGTCACGGGTGTGTCGCGGCGGAGATCGTCGCGATTGCACACCCTGACTTCGCACAGCTGAGTTTCTGGTGCTGGGTGTTTTTCGGCACTGAGGGAGTTAATTCTTTCTCTCTCGATGCTGGGCTGACCAGCCTCGCCCAGCTGCGATTGATGTTTTGTTAATTAGCTTCCTTCATATACCTGCTGGTCTGCTGGGGAAGTTGCCGGTGAAAGCATTCATTCAGACCAGCAGAGCGGATCGTTTCTGAGAAGACAAGCTAAGAGTGCCTGTTGTGGTTTTTCCTCTCCTCGCTTATTGTTTATCTCCTTAACCTTTTGTGTTCCTCTGTAGTGGAAGTGTTGTATGCAAGGCTGTGTTTTCTTTACCCCTTGTCTGTCTCGTTTGTCTTAGACTGTGTGTAAGCTGTGACCTGCCCATTCCCTGTGGTGGTAATCAGGGTCCTTCTCAGGACTAGATTACAGTGGTCAGGGATCTACAGGAGACAGGGTTACGCTGGCGGCCTGGACCTCTGTACCATTAACAGTACCTCCAGGTAGAGGGACTAGTCAGGACCCCAGTTCAGGGTCATCATAGACCCCGGTCCACCTCTATCCAGAGACAGCGTGACACGTACACAGTATTGACCCACAATACATAGGATATTATGTCAGGTAAGACATTGCTGGCAGATACTATGTATACATGTTGATTTTCTCTATTATATGAAATTTAGAATGATGTCACATTAGATATAGTTGCTATCTTTGAATATATCTGTTATACGTCGTGACATTTTCACCGGCCATCTAAAGATTCTCCCCAGCCACCATGGATCCAGTAGCCCATTTAGCTCAGCAGTTGCAGAGTTTGTCCATGGAGCTGACGGACGTTAAATCCAAGGTTTTGTACCCCCGGGAGCAAACCAGATTTGAACCTAAAGTAGCTCTCCCGGACAGGTTCACTGGTGGGCGGGACAAGTTTTTTACTTTCCGGGAAGCATGTAAATTGTATTTTCGGCTGCGGCCGCAGTCGTCGGGGAGTGAGGATCAGAGGGTGGGAATTGTCATCTCGCTCTTACAATTGGACCCTCAATCCTGGGCGTTCTCTCTCCCCCCGGGCTCCCCGGCTCTCCAGTCAGTGGACCGATTTTTTACAGCCCTGGGTCTGGTATATGATGACCCGGATCGGGTCTCCCTTGCTGAAATGAAGTTACGTAGGATACAGCAGGGAGATCGTCCGGCGGAGGAATTTTCTTCAGAGTTCCGTAGGTGGGCCACGGATACTCAGTGGAATGACCCGGCTCTTAAGAGCCAGTTTTGTCAAGGTTTATCTGACAAATTAAAAGATGTGTTGGCTCAGTATGATTCTCCCCCGTCACTGGAGGCCGCTATGGCTCTTGCTATTCGCATTGATAGATGGCTTCGGCGAGAGGTGTGGGATAACTCCGCCCCCTGTGATGACTCCACCTCCTTCTAAAGTCCCTAATATTGAGGTTCCCCTGGTTTGTTCCGAGGAACCTATGCAGTTGGGAGGGACATCATTCCGAGGGAGGGGATCGGCGGTGCGCCGCAAAACAAGAAGGTGTTTCTTCTGCGGGAGAGAGGGACATTTTATTGAGGGGTGTCCATCCCGTACTGTACTTAGCAAGAAATCGCCGGAAAACTATTAATCCCAGGTTGTGTGGTGGACGACAATCTGGGAGTATGTATTTCGTCCCCAAGTCCGTCTCAGTTTCTCGTACCAGCGGAGGTGGTGGTATGTACGAGAACTGAGAGGATTTCTGTTCTTCTGGATAGTGGGGCCGCGGCTAATCTGGTGGACGCTCGGTTTGCCCAGGTGCAAGGTATGCAACTGAGTGTATTGGCCAAACCTATCCCTATATTTCTATTGACGCCAGGCCTCTCGGTCAAGGTAGCTTTGTGCAAGCCGTGCATAACATAGACCTTCGAGTGGGGGCAATACATAAAGAACTATTGTCTTGTTATGTGTTGGAGGGCCTTCCCACTCCTATTGTGTTGGGACTTCCTTGGTTAACTAAACATAACCCAGTTATTAATTGGCAATCCAGAGAGATAAGCCAGTGGGGTGAATTTTGCAATAGTAACTGCATGAACACGGTCATCGGTACGGTCGTGCCTAGAACCTTACCTCCTTTCTGGAGGACTTTGAGGATGTGTTTTCAGAGGAAGGGTGTCAAGAATTACCTCCTCATCGCGCATATGACTGTGCTATAAAATTGCTTCCTGATGCTAAGTTACCAAAATCTAGGTTATATAACCTTTCTGGTCCTGAGAGGCAAGCTATGAAGGATTACATTTCGGAAAGTCTGGCCAAGGGGCATATTAGACCTTCATCTTCCCCAGTGGCCGCGGGGTTCTTCTTTGTGAAGAAAAAAGATGGAGGCCTACGCCCTTGCCTGGATTTCCGTGAGCTTAATCGGATTACGGTCCGAGATCCGTATCCGCTCCCACTTATTCCTGATCTCTTCAATCAGATTGTGGGCGCCAAATGGTTCTCTAAGTTGGATCTCAGGGGGGCGTATAATCTGATTAGGATAAAGGAGGGGATGAGTGGAAGACGGCGTTTAACACTCCGGAGGGACATTATGAGAACCTTGTCATGCCTTTCGGTCTGACTACTGCCCCGGCGGTGTTTCAACATTTTGTTAATGACATCTTTCGCCACCTAGTGGGACAGTTTGTTGTCATTTATCTAGATGACATCTTAATTTACTCGCCGGATCTTGTGTCTCATCAGGAGCATGTGAGACAAGTGTTGCAGATCTTGCGAGATAATAAACTGTACGCCAAATGGGAGAAGTGTGTATTCGCTGTACAAGAACTTCAGTTTTTAGGATTCTTGGTGTCAGCCTCCGGTTTCCGTATGAACCCTGGGAAAGTGAAGGCTGTGCTTGAATGGGATCGGCCAGAGGATCTTAAAGCACTGCAGCGTTTCCTGGGGTTTGCTAACTACTACCGGAAATTTATTCGTAATTTCTCATCTGTTGTCAAACCTCTCACTGACATGACAAAAAAAGGGACGGATTTTTCTAGGTGGTCTGACAAAGCTTGTCAAGCATTTTCCTCCTTGAAAAAATGTTTTGCTTCAGCACCCATACTCATTCAACCTGATGCATCACAACCGTTCATTGTGGAGGTAGAACCATCTGACGTAGGAGTGGGTGCGGTATTATCTCAAGGTCCGTCCCCTGGTAAATGGCATCCGTGCGCTTTCTTCTCTAAAAAATTGTCGTCCGCCGAGAGGAATTATGATGTCGGCAATAGGGAACTCTTGGCCATTAAGTTGGCTTTTGAAGAGTGGCGTCAGTTTTTGGAGGGGCAGTCCACCCGGTCACCGTCATTACTGATCACAAGAACCTGCTGTATTTAGAGTCTGCAAAACGTCTGAATTCCAGACAAGCTAGATGGTCGTTGTTTTTTACCAGGTTTAATTTTGTTGTCACATATCGTCCTGGGTCAAAAAATGTAAAGGCTGATGCCTTATCTCGTAGTTTCCCGGGGCCGGGAAGACGGATGACCCGGTTCCTATTCTTCAGGAGGGAGTTGTGGTGTCGGCTGTATGCTCTGAGCTTGAGGAGGAGGATGAGCTCAGGGGGATGCCCCTGTAGGACCTCCAGGGAAACTGTTTGTTCCAGATCAGTTAAGACAAAAGGTTATCGAGGCACATCATAATTCTGCTTTGGCAGGACACCCAGGGAGTAAAGCAACTGTAGATCTCGTTTCTCGCCGGTTTTGGTGGCCTAACTTAAATAAAGAGGTGGTAACTTTTGTCGCGTCCTGTGGGGTATGTGCGCGCTCTAAGACCCCACATACCCGTCCGTCTGGGCCCTTTTACCGTTGAAAATCCCGGAGCGTCCATGGACCCATCTGTCTATGGACTTCATTACGGACCTTCCTCCGTCTTCAGGTAAAACTGTCATACTAGTTGTAGTTGACAGGTTCAGCAAAATGGCACATTTTATTGCTCTTCCTGCTCTTCCTAATGCTAAAACTCTGGCGCAGGTGTTCATTGGGGAGATTGTGAGACTTCACGGGTTGCCTTCCGATGTGGTGTCGGATCGGGGGTCTCAGTTTGTGTCCAAATTCTGGAAGGCATTTTGTTCTCGTCGGGGGATGCAGTTGTCATTTTCTTCGGCTTTTCATCCGCAGACCAATGGTCAGACAGAGCGTCTGAATCAGAGCTTAGAGACATATCTCCGGTGTTTTGTCTCAGAGAACCAAGAGGACTGGTCTTCTTTCTTGCCTCTGGCAGAGTTCGCTCTTAACAATAGGCGGAGCGAGTCCACTGGTAAGTCCCTGTTTTTTGGGCATATGGTTTTCACCCCCAGTTTTGTACTTTCAATGGGGGGGCTCTTCTGGGGTTCCTGAGGAGGAACGATTTTCTTCGTCACTTGCTTCAGTGTGGAGAGGAGTGCTTAATAATCTGAGCACTATGGGAACCGATACAAACGTATGGCTGATAGGAGAGTGTCTGGTCCGGACCTAAGTGTGAACGATCTGGTATGGTTGTCTACCAAGAATATAAAACTTAAGGTTCCCTCCTGGAAACTCGGTCCCAGATTCATTGGGCCATACAGGATCAGTTCAATAGTTAATCCGGTGGCTTTCCGTCTTGACCTCCCTTCTACATTTAAAATCCACAATGTGTTCCACAAATCGTTGCTTAAGAGGTACGTGGCACCAGTTATACCGTCACCTCTACCTCCTCCTCCAGTGGTGGTCAATGGTAATTTGGAGTTTCAGGTATCGAAGATCATTGACTCACGTCTGAATCGCCGGTCCCTTCAGTACCTTGTTCATTGGAGGGGGTATGGTCCTGAGGAGAGGATGTGGGTTTCTGCGTCGGATATTAACGCAGACCGTTTGGTTCGGGCCTTCCACACTACTCACACAGATAGACCAGGCCCTGAGGGTCCAGAGGCCCCTCGTAGAAGGGGGGTACTGTCACGGGTGTGTCGCTGCGGAGATCGTCGCGATTGCACACCCTGACTTCGCACAGCTGAGTTTCTGGTGCTGGGTGTTTTTCCGCACTGAGGGAGTTAATTCTTTCTCTCTCGGTGCTGGGCTGACCAGCCTCGCCCAGCTGCGATTGATGTTTTGTTAATTAGCTTCCTTCATATACCTGCTGGTCTGCTGGGGAAGTTGCCGGTGAAAGCATTCATTCAGACCAGCAGAGAGGATCGTTTCTGAGAAGACTTAAGCTAAGAGTGCCTGTTGTGGTTTTTCCTCTCCTCGCTTATTGTTTATCTCCTTAACCTTTTGTGTTCCTCTGTAGTGGAAGTGTTGTATGCAAGGCTGTGTTTTCTTTACCCCTTGTCTGTCTCGTTTGTCTTAGACTGTGTGTAAGCTGTGACCTGCCCATTCCCTGTGGTGGTAATCAGGGTCCTTCTCAGGACTAGATTACAGTGGTCAGGGATCTACAGGAGACAGGGTTACGCTGGCGGCCTGGACCTCTGTACCATTAACAGTACCTCCAGGTAGAGGGACTAGTCAGGACCCCAGTTCAGGGTCAGCATAGACCCCGGTCCACCTCTATCCAGAGACAGCGTGACACGTACACAGTATTGACCCACAATACATAGGATATTATGTCAGGTAAGACATTGCTGGCAGATACTATGTATACATGTTGATTTTCTCTATTATATGAAATTTAGAATGATGTCACATTAGATATAGGTTGCTATCTTTGAATATATCTGTTATATGTCGTGACAATCCCTTCATTAAAATCGGAATCTTACAACCCTCCACGGCCCCTCTCCCAGTGAAATTGTGAGATTTTGTGTGTTTTTACTGAATTCTGTACTAAGTGGTTAGTGAACGGTAACATCATTAGATCAGTAACTGTTTAGTAAAATATGCAGCAGCACAAAGCGCAAGATTTCTCAATAACACTTGGCATATTGCACTTTTATGGTGAGAGTGGCAGTGGAGTGTTGTTGGACTCAGTTTGCATGCCGGGATCCCACAACCCATGAGTTCTTGTCCAACTTTTGCATTAGCGAAACTTCTGAACATTCTTGGCAATAACTTACTGTATATTCAGCAAAAAACTATACTAATGTTAAATAAAAAGCACAGCCAGAAAATTCCAACGATGTTTGTAGATAAATGGTTTATTACAATTTTATGCATTTTCATATAGACATAATGAAGAACAGAACCCAAGTCCCAAAACTTGAAAGAATTTACATCCTTTAACTACATAGAACCCTGAAAGTTTGAACAATGACGTTCCTCACCTCCTGGTTCCTCAGACTGTAGACAAGAGGATTCAACATGGGTGTCATGACAGAATAGAAGATGGAAGCCACCTTACTTTGGTTATTGATGGCATTGGAAGGAGGATGTAAGTAAGTGAGGAGCACGGAGACAAAGAAGATGGAGGAACAGATGATGTGTGAGGAGCAGGTGCTGAACGCTTTCTGTCTGCCCTTGGACGAATTAATCTTGAGAATGGAAATGATGATGAAAAGGTATGAAATCAGGATGGCGGTTAGTGAACCTATGCCATAAAATCCAATGAGGAACATGATGACCATGTCACACATGACAATATTCGAGCAGGACAGCTTGAGCAGCGGTGGGATGTCGCAGTAAAAGTGGTCAATGACATTTGAGCCACAGTATTGAAGACTAAACATACAGCTGGTTTGTGCTGCCGACTGCATAAAGCCAAGAGAAAAAGCTACGAGAACCATATAGAAGCATTTTGTATAGGTCATCATGGACACATAATGTAGAGGATGGCAAATAGCTACATATCGGTCATAGGACATGTTTGAGAGCAGATGAACGTCGGTACTGGCCAAAGCAGCAAAGAAGTAGAATTGAAGAGCACAACCATAAAATGAGATGACTTTCCTCCTGGAAACAAGGTCTGAAATCATTTTAGGAGCAATAACTGAGGAGTAGAAGAGGTCGACCACCGAGAGGTAACTGAGAAAGAAATACATGGGAGTATGGAGGGCGGGCGTCTTATGGACAGCTATGAACAACACAACATTAGCAACCACAGTTACCAGGTAAACCAGGAGGAAGAATACGAAGAGCAACATGGCGAGAGTCGTATCATTCGTCAGTCCAGTAAACTCGAACATTGTGGGTCGACTTTGATTCATCTGGTCCTTGAATGATTGAGTAAACATTGGGAATGGCGTATTATTAGGAGGAACACAACAGAACTTCTGTCAGGCAGATACAAGGTCATACAAGTGACAGTTTACTCAAGTGATCCAGGTCTATCCAATCACCTCTGAACTTGTCTGGTGTCAGTGGATTGTGGAGGACTATGGGTGTTGTGGCCTACTTCCATTATTGTAAGATAGAATATAAACCAAGGGTTTGAGTTTGATACATTTTTATTGAAATGTTTTTTGGTAAGAAATGGAAATCAAACTTGTAAGGCCAACATACACATTACACTAATGCCAACTGAACCCACCGATACCGACGGGTTCAGCCAACAGTCTACTGTGTATGTGGGCTCCAGCCGACTAATTGTCAGGGAAGATGTCAATCAAGTATGTCCAATGTCAGATTACCAATCACATTGTTATCCTGGAGATCAGGTGCCAGCTGACAAGTCAGCCGGCAGCTTTCCAATAGAGAACACAGTAGGGCTCGGCCGAATGAGCACTCCTGTGTACGGGAGAGTCGGCTGACCTGGCTGTTGGTCGAAACATCATTAGATCAACCGCCATCTAATGTATATGGCCAGTTTTGATCTCCCTTAAAATTTCCAAAAAATTGTATTTCTTCTGATGGGAACCACAATGGAGCCGTTTACCTAAATGAAGCTGACAGAATCAATGCAGACACTTTCTGGCCTCAGGGATGGTGAACGTCAGGCCCGCTGGGTTTGCGGCCCTCAATGTCTTTTTATCTGGCCCCTGGGCTGATTCCAGGTGTGAGGCAATGAGGGTGATCATATACAGTGGGTACGGAAAGTATTCAGACCCCTTTAAATTTTTCACTCTTTGTTTCATTGCAGCCATTTGGTAAAATCAAAAAAGTTCATTTTTTTTCTCATTAATGTGCACTCTGCACCCCATCTTGACTGAAAAAAACAGAAATGTAGAAATTTTTTCAAATTTATTAAAAAAGAAAAACTGAAATATCACATGGTCATAAGTATTCAGACCCTTTGCTCAGACACTCAATTTACGTCATATGCTGTCAATTTCCTTGTGATCCTCCTTGAGATGGTTCTTCTCCTTCATTAGAGTCCAGCTGTGTGTAATTAAACTGATAGGACTTGATTTGTAAAGGCGACACCTGTCTATATAAGACCTCACAGCTCACAGTGCATGTCACACCAAATGAGGATCATGAGGTCAAAGGAACTGGCCAATGAGCTCAGAGACAGAATTGTGGCAAGGCACAGCTCTAGTCAAGGTTTCAAAAAAATTTCTGCAGTACTCAAGGTTCCTAAGAGCACAGTGGCCTCCATTTTCCTTAAATGGAAGAAGTTTGGGACCACCAGAAGTCTTCCTAGACCTGGCTGTACAGCTAAACTGAGAAATCGTGGGAGAAGAGCCTTGGTGAGAGAGGTAAAGAAGAACCCCAAGATCACTGTGGCTGAGCTCCGCAGATGCAGTAAGGAGATGGGAGAAAGTTCCACAAAGTCAACTATCACTGCAGCCTCCACCAGTCAGGCCTTTATGGCAGAGTGGCCGGACGGAAGCCTCTCCTCAGTGCCAGACATATGAAAGCCGGCATAGAGTTTGATAAAAAACACATGAAGGACTCCCAGACTATGAGAAATAAGATTCTCTGGTCTGATGAGATGAAGATAGAACTTTATGGTGATAATTCTAAGCGGTATGTGTGGAGAAAACCAGGCACTGCTCATCACCTGCCCAATACAATCCCAACAGTAAAACATGGTGGTGGCAGCATCATGCCATGGGTTTTTTTTTGGCTGCAGGGACGGTCCTGTCATTGGATGCAATTGAAGGAAACATGAATGCAGCAAAATTCAGAGATATTTTGGATGAAAACCTCTTCCAGAGTGCTCTGGACCTCAGACTTGGCCAAAGGTTCACCTTCCAACAAGATAATGACCCCAAGCACACAGCTAAAATAACAAAGGAGTGGCTTCAGAACAACTCTGTGACCATTCTTGACTGACCCAGCCAGAGCCGTGACCTAAACCCAACTGAGCATCTCTGGAGAGACCTGAAAATGGCTGTCCACCAACGTCACCGTCCAACCTGACGTAACTGGAGAGGATCTGCCAGGAAGAATGGCAGAGGATTCCCAAATCCAGGGAGGAAAAACTAGTTGCATCATTCCCAGGAAGACTCATGGCTTTACTAGCTCAAAAGGTGCTTCTACTCAGTACTGCGCAAAGGGGCTGAATACTGAATACTTACCTTTTTTTAATAAATCTGCAAAAATTTCTACATTTCTGTTTTTTTCTGTCAAGATGAGATGCAGAGTGTACAGTAATGAGAAAAAAATGAACTTTTTTAAATTTACCAAATGGCTGCAATGAAATAAAGAGTGAAAATTTAAAGGGGTCTGAATACTTTCCGTACCCACTGTACAAGGGCCGGTATGTGTCCCCCAGGATGCGCATAGAGACATATTAAACCTGCTGGAGCGCATTGTGATCTCAGCAAAATGTCTTTGATTACGAGGCAAAGAAAAAGTATGTGTGGATTTGGTGGAAGTAGTTGACCAAGTCAGAGTTTAGGAAAATCCAACATGGGCTTTTATTTTTTAAGGGATTTACAGACTTGGTAGTGGGGCGAATCCCTCTCTCCACTCTGGTAGGAGGATATCGTTTACCTGTTTATGTGAGTCTTCTGGAATAAAGACATTTTATGTTGAACTTTCTGTGGTCCCTGCCTATCTGTCGCACTGTGTGAACCGCGCTGCACTATACAGGGGACTGCACTGTTGGGCCTGCAGGTGTATTTTGATGACCACTGGCCATGGGCGTACCCACCGTGGGGCAGGGGGGGGCAAGTGCCCCCCCCTAGAAGCAGGGGCGCACGGTGCATGATCCGGCCCGTCGGCCCCGCCGACATTGAACTGACAGTTCATTGCCGGCGGGCGGCGGGCCCTTTAATCGCGGGCGCAATGTGCTGCGTTAGGAAGGCCTTGCGGCCTTCCATATGCAGCACAGGCGACGTGATCGTCATCACGCCGCCTGCGCGCCCTGATGACATCACGCCGCCTGTGCCAGGACTCAGGAGAAGACGGAGTCCAGAGCGCGCTTCTTCAGAGCAGCGGGGGAGATAGGTGAGTACTGGCTTTTTTTTTTTTTTTGACGCCGGGCTCCGGCCTGTGGGGATTATACTGGCTATAGGGTGATTATGCTGGCTATAGGGTGATTATGCTGGCTATAGGGGGATTATGCTGGCTATAGGGGGATTATGCTGGCTATAGGGGGAGTATGCTGGCTATAGGGGGAGTATGCTGGCTATAGGGGGATTATGCTGGCTATAGGTGATTATGCTGGCTATGGGGGATTCTGCTGGCTATAGGGGGATTATGCTGGCTATAGGGGGATTATGCTGGCTATAGGGGGATTATGCTGGCTATTGGGGGATTATGCTGGCTATAGGGGGATTATGCTGGCTATGGGGGATTATGCTGGCTATAGGGGGATTATGCTGACTATAGGGGGATTATGCTGGCTATAGGTGATTATGCTGGCTATAGGGGGATTATGCTGGCTATTGGGGGATTATGCTGGCTATAGGGGGATTATGCTGCTATTAGGTGATTATGCTGGCTATTGGGTGATTATGCTGGCTATTGGGGGATTATCTGGCTATTGGGGGATTATGCTGGCTATAGGGGGATTATGCTGGCTATGGGGGATTATGCTGGCTATAGGGGGATTATGCTGGCTATTGGGGGATTATGCTGGCTATAGGGGGATTATGCTGGCTATAGGGGGATTATGCTGGCTATAGGGGGATTATGCTGACTATAGGGGGATTATGCTGGCTATAGGTGATTATGCTGGCTATTGGGGGATTATGCTGGCTATAGGGGGAATTATGCTGGCTATTGGGGGATTATTGGCTATGGGGATTATCTGGCTATTGGGGGATTATGCTGGCTATGGGGGATTATGCTGCTATTAGGTGATTATGCTGGCTATTGGGTGATTATGCTGGCTATTGGGGGATTATGCTGGCTATAGGGGGATTATGCTGGCTATTAGGTAATAATGCTGGCTATGGTGATTTGCTGGATGGGATTATGCTGGCTATAGGGGGATTATGCTGGCTATAGGGGGATTATGCTGGCTATAGGGGGATTATGCTGGCTATAGGTGATTATGCTGGCTATAGGTGATTATGCTGGCTATAGGGGGATTATGCTGGCTATTGGGGGATTATGCTGGCTATAGGGGGATTATGCTGGCTATAGGGGGATAATGCTGGCTATTGGGGACTATGCTGCTTATGGGGGATTATGCTGCCTATTGAGGACATATGCTGCGTATTAGGGACCTATGCTGCCTATTGGGGACCTATGCTGCCTATCGGGACATTTACCTGCCTATTGGGGACCTATGCTGTCTATTGGGGACCTATGCTGCCTATTGGGGACCTATGCTGCCTATTGAGGACATATGCTGCCTATTGGGGATCAATGCTGCCTATTGGGGACATTTACCTGCCTATTAGGGACTTTGGCACCACACCAGTCTGAGCCTGAGCTAAAAGCGGAGTTGCGCCACTATGTGCACTGATGAGGATGAAATGATATGGATTGGCAAGGCTGCAGTGATGGGCAGTGCAGGCTGTATGTCTCTGTGTGGGCAGTTTTATTGCTGGTATATTGTTTTTGTAGTGCTGTATATATATTGGTATTTTACTAATAGCAATTTGGAATCCCTAGGAAATAATGATATCAAGAAAGAGAAAAATTGCTTCACTTGTGACAAATATGGAACCGAACATTGACCATCTCATTAGCCAAAAGCAGAAAAGCAGGCCCATAGTTCCCACTGAAATACCAGTAAGATTGTTGATTTTTAACTTTACTTGTTCTTTATTTTAAGTATTGCATTTGTTCCTGTTTATTTTTATTTATTTACTTCAAAATAAGTGTGTAGTATATGGTGTATACAGGGTCATACACATCGTGTGCGTATATAGAGTGTAGTATATGGTGTATACAGGTCATACACATCGTGTACGGTATATAGAGTGTAGTATATGGTGTATACAGGGTCATACACATCGTGTGCGGTATATAGAGTGTAGTATATGGTGTATACAGGGTCATACACATCGTGTGCGGTATATAGAGTGTAGTATATGGTGTATACAGGGTCATACACATCGTGTGCAGTATATAGAGTGTAGTATATGGTGTATATAGGGTCATACACATCGTGTGTGGTATATAGAGTGTAGTATATGGTGTATACAGGGTCATACACATCGTGTTGGTATATAGAGTGTAGAATATGGTGTATACAGGGTCATACACATCGTGTGCGGTATATAGAGTGTAGTATATGGTGTATACAGGTCATACACATCGTGTCGGTATATAGAGTGTAGTATATGGTGTATACAGGGTCATACACATCGTATGCAGTATATAGAGTGTAGTATATGGTGTATACAGGGTCATACACATCGTGTGGTATATAGAGTGTAGTATATGGTGTATACAGGGTCATACACATTGTGTGCGGTATATAGAGTGTAGTATATGGTGTATACAGGTCATACACATCGTGTGCGGTATATATAGAGTGTAGTATATGGTGTATATAGGGTCATACACATCGTGTGTGGTATATAGAGTGTAGTATATGGTGTATACAGGGTCATACACATCGTGTGTGGTATATAGAGTGTAGAATATGGTGTATACAGGGTCATACACATCGTATGCAGTATATAGAGTGTAGTATATGGTGTATACAGGGTCATACACATCGTGTGGGTATATAGAGTGTAGTATATGGTGTATACAGGGTCATACACATTGTGTGCGGTATATAGAGTGTAGTATATGGTGTATACAGGTCATACACATCGTGTGCGGTATATAGAGTGTAGTATATGGTGTATACAGGTCATACACATCGTGTGCGGTATATAGAGTGTAGTATATGGTGTATACAGGGTCATACACATCGTGTGTGGTATATAGAGTGTAGTATATGGTGTATACAGGGTCATACACATCGTGTGCGGTATATAGAGTGTAGTATATGGTGTATACAGGTCATACACATCGTATGCAGTATATAGAGTGTAGTATATGGTGTATACAGGGTCATACACATCGTGTGGGTATATAGAGTGTAGTATATGGTGTATACAGGGTCATACACATTGTGTGCGGTATATAGAGTGTAGTATATGGTGTATACAGGTCATACACATCGTGTGCGGTATATAGAGTGTAGTATATGGTGTATACAGGTCATACACATCGTGTGCGGTATATAGAGTGTAGTATATGGTGTATATAGGGTCATACACATCATGTGTGGTATATAGAGTGTAGTATATGGTGTATACAGGGTCATACACATCGTGTGTGGTATATAGAGTGTAGAATATGGTGTATACAGGGTCATACACATCGTATGCAGTATATAGAGTGTAGTATATGGTGTATACAGGGTCATACACATCGTGTGTGGTATATAGAGTGTAGTATATGGTGTATACAGGGTCATACACATTGTGTGCGGTATATAGAGTGTAGTATATGGTGTATACAGGTCATACACATCGTGTGCGGTATATAGAGTGTAGTATATGGTGTATACAGGTCATACACATCGTGTGCGGTATATAGAGTGTAGTATATGGTGTATACAGGGTCATACACATCGTGTGCGGTATATAGAGTGTAGTATATGGTGTATACAGGGTCATACACATCGTGTGTGGTATATAGAGTGTAGTATATGGTGTATACAGGTCATACACATCGTGTGCGGTATATAGAGTGTAGTATATGGTGTATACAGGTCATACACATCGTGTGGGTATATAGAGTGTAGTATATGGTGTATACAGGTCATACACATCGTGTGTGGTATATAGAGTGTAGTATATGGGTATACAGGGTCATACACATCGTGTGCGGTATATAGAGTGTAGTATATGGTGTATACAGGTCATACACATCGTGTGCGGTATATAGAGTGTAGTATATGGTGTATACAGGGTCATACACATCGTGTGCGGTATATAGAGTGTAGTATATGGTTATACAGGGTCATACACATCGTGTGCGGTATATAGAGTGTAGTATATGGTGTATACAGGGTCATACACATCGTGTGTGGTATATAGAGTGTAGTATATGGTGTATACAGGTCATACACATCGTGTGCGGTATATAGAGTGTAGTATATGGTGTATACAGGGTCATACACATCGTGTACGGTATATAGAGTGTAGTATATGGTGTATACAGGGTCATACACATCGTGTCGGTATATAGAGTGTAGTATATGGTGTATACAGGTCATACACATCGTGTGCGGTATATAGAGTGTAGTATATGGTGTATAAGGTCATACACATCGTGTGGGTATATAGAGTGTAGTATATGGTGTATACAGGTCATACACATCGTGTGCGGTATATAGAGTGTAGTATATGGTGTATACAGGTCATACAATCGTGTGCAGTATATAGAGTGTAGTATATGGTGTATACAGGTCATACAATCGTGTGCGGTATATAGAGTGTAGTATATGGTGTATACAGGTCATACACATCGTGTGCAGTATATAGAGTGTAGTATATGGTGTATACAGGTCATACACATTGTGTGCGGTATATAGAGTGTAGTATATGGTGTATACAGGTCATACACATTGTGTGCGGTATATAGAGTGTAGTATATGGTGTATACAGGGTCATACACATCGTGTACGGTATATAGAGTGTAGTATATGGTGTATACAGGTCATACACATCGTGTGCGGTATATAGAGTGTAGTATATGGTGTATATAGGTCATACACATCGTGTGTGGTATATAGAGTGTAGTATATGGTGTATACAGGTCATACACATCGTGTGCGGTATATAGAGTGTAGTATATGGTGTATACAGGGTCATACACATCGTGTGCAGTATATAGAGTGTAGTATATGGTGTATACAGGGTCATACACATCGTGTACAGTATATAGAGTGTAGTATATGGTGTATACAGGGTCATACACATCGTGTGTGGTATATAGAGTGTAGTATATGGTGTATACAGGTCATACACATCGTGTGCGGTATATAGAGTGTAGTATATGGTGTATACAGGGTCATACACATCGTGTGCGGTATATAGAGTGTAGTATATGGTGTATACAGGGTCATACACATCGTGTGCGGTATATAGAGTGTAGTATATGGTGTATACAGGTCATACATATCGTGTGCAGTATATAGAGTGTAGTATATGGTGTATACAGGTCATACAATCGTGTGCGTATATAGAGTGTAGTATATGGTGTATACAGGGTCATACACATTGTGTGCGGTATATAGAGTGTAGTATATGGTGTATACAGGGTCATACACATTGTGTGCGGTATATAGAGTGTAGTATATGGTGTATACAGGGTCATACACATCGTGTGCGGTATATAGAGTGTAGTATATGGTGTATACAGGGTCATACACATCGTGTGCGGTATATAGAGTGTAGTATATGGTGTATACAGGTCATACACATCGTGTGCGGTATATAGAGTGTAGTATATGGTGTATACAGGGTCATACACATGTGTGCGTATATAGAGTGTAGTATATGGTGTATACAGGTCATACATATCGTGTGCAGTATATAGAGTGTAGTATATGGTGTATACAGGTCATACATATCGTGTGCGGTATATAGAGTGTAGTATATGGTGTATACAGGGTCATACACATCGTGTGCAGTATATAGAGTGTAGTATATGGTGTATACAGGGTCATACACATTGTGTGCGGTATATAGAGTGTAGTATATGGTGTATACAGGGTCATACACATTGTGTGCGGTATATAGAGTGTAGTATATGGGTGTATACAGGGTCATACACATTGTGTGCGGTATATAGAGTGTAGTATATGGTGTATACAGGGTCATACACATTGTGTGCGGTATATAGAGTGTAGTATATGGTGTATACAGGGTCATACACATCGTGTGCGGTATATAGAGTGTATATACACTGCTGTATTATACTTTTCATATACAGGTTATAATGCCTCTTATTCTTTGTATAGAGGTGAGTGTGCCATGTATAATATATGGTATATACAGCGTAGTGTCACATACACTGCTGTATTATACTTTTCATATACAGGTTATAATGCCTCTTATTCTTTGTATAGAGGTGAGTGTGCCATGTATAATATATGGTATATACAGCGTAGTGTCGCATACACTGCTGTATTATACAATATACAACAGTTCTAATGCTCCATACCTAATATGCAGTATAATGTACAGTGTATATGATGTAACCTGTATAAGATGTGACATTGGCTTACCCCCCCCTAGTTTTGATCCTGGGTACGCCCATGCCACTGGCCCTTAATTTCTTGTTGCTCTGAAAGCCTGTGCATGCATTGTTCACTTCTGAACGCTGAGGATCGTGCACACGGCAGGAATTTTTGCGTTTTTTTTGCGTTTTTTCCTGCGGCAAAAACGCGAAAAAAACGCAAGCATTAAGCATCCTATTCATTTAAATGGATTCCGCAATTTTTGTGCACATGCAGCGTTTTTTTCCGCGAAAAAAATGCTTCGCGGAAAAAATAGCAACATGTTCATTAATTTTGCGTAATCTCGGCGGAATCGCCGCCATAGGAATGAATTGAACCACTTACTTTCTGCATGTGGCTATGCGGAATGTAAGCGGTTCATGTGCGATGGTACCCAGGGTCTAGAGGAGAGGAGACTCTCCTCCAGGCCCTGGGTACCATATCCCTGGTAAAACAATAATTAAAATAATAAATAATGATATTCTCACCTTCCGGCGGCCCCCGCAGCCTTTCCGCCTCTCAGCGACGCTCCCGTTCCCAGGAGTCCTTTGCGAGAATCACCCAGATGACGTAGCGGTCTCGCGTGATGCTACGTCATCTGGAGTCTGTCGCAAAGGACTCCTGGGAACGGGAGCGTCGCTGAGAGGCGGAAAGGCTGCGGGGGCCGCCGGAAGGTGAGAATATCATTATCTATTATTTTTTTTATTATTTTTACATTAGATCTTTTTGCTATTGATGCGGCATAGGCGGCATCAATAGTAAAAAGTTGGTCACACATGTCAAACACTATGTGACTCGTGTGACCAACCTGTCAATCAGTTTTCCAAGCGATGCTACAGATCGCTAGGAAAACGCTAGCATTCTGCAAGCTAATTACGCTTGCAAAACGCTAGTTTCTGGCGGGAATACGCATACAAAAAAATGCGTATTTCCCGCGGCAGAGAAGTGCGGGATTGCCGCGGAAATTTCCGCGGCAATTCCGCAACGTGTGAACTTATGTAACCCGAAAAAAAGAAGGCTAAATATGAATATACTCATCCATATATTGAACAAAAACCCAAAAGAATCATGGACTAGGAGTCATAATGAAAAATTGTAAACTTTATTTAAACATAGATAAAAATAGATAAAACCAATAAGGTCAAGTAAGAGTCAAAATAACCAATACAAGGGAGAAAACAACATCCAAATCTTAATCAGTAAGTCAAATATGATATAAGCCAATTTGTACAGCAATATAGACAGTCCATACAGTCAAAATAGATCTCAAATTTCCATATACATATAGGCACAAGCAACTGTGTAGCACCACTGGAGATTTATTCAAGATAATAGATATTAATCAAATATATATACACATAGACACGAAATAGTCAGTATAGAAAATTAGATGTATAAATCACTAGTGCATAAGACATCAAAAAAGATCTCAAACAGGAGGAAAAAATGTGTCTCAATGATAATCAGAAATAAATATCCAGTGCATAAAGCATCTGATCAGTAAATAGTATATATATAAAAAAGATGATAATCAAGAGGATCCGAGACAAATATCCAGTGCATGAAGCATCTGATCAATTAGTAGTATATATACATATACATAAAAGGTGCATGTGCATATGCAAATAAATCAGAGAGACAGAAAAAAAATCATCAATATAGAGGCAAAACTGCCTTCCTGCTATAATAACCAAATACACTGTCACGAATAATGCAAATGCATAAACCAAGATCAACAGGACAGAAAGCTGTATCTATTCAATATGGAGGTGAGATTACCTTCCTACTTAAGTAAACAGCTATACTGTCACTGGTAGTGCATATGTATAAGCATCAGTAAATAAGGTAGCAAAAGGTAATAAGTATAGAGGTAAAACTACCTTCATACTGCACTGAAGCAAAATGCTATCAGCACAGGGTGAAACTACCTCCCTGCTACACAGAGCAGGAGTGCTATAAATGATGATGCATATACAAAGGCATACGTTTCGCTATGTAGCTTCCCCCGAGGAAGCTACATAGCGAAACGCGCGTTGGGGTCTCCCAGCTCTTCATCAGTAAGTCTGGATGTCTTTTCTGTCCTGTTTATTTATGCCTTTGTATATGCATTATCATTTATAGCACTCCTGCTCTGTGTAGCAGGGAGGTAGTTTCACCCTGTGCTGATAGCATTTTGCTTCAGTGCAGTATGAAGGTAGTTTTACCTCTATACTTATTACCTTTTGCTACCTTATTTACTGATGCTTATACATATGCACTACCAGTGACAGTATAGCTGTTCACTTAAGTAGGAAGGTAATCTCACCTCCATATTGAATAGATACAGCTTTCTGTCCTGTTGATCTTGGTTTATGCATTTCCATTATTCGTGACAGTGTATTTGGTTATTATAGCAGGAAGGCAGTTTTGCCTCTATATTGATGATTTTTTTTCTGTCTCTCTGATTTATTTGCATATGCACATGCACCTTTTATGTATATGTATATATACTACTAATTGATCAGATGCTTCATGCACTGGATATTTGTCTCGGATCCTCTTGATTATCATCTTTTTTATATATATACTATTTACTGATCAGATGCTTTATGCACTGGATATTTATTTCTGATTATCATTGAGACACATTTTTTCCTCCTGTTTGAGATCTTTTTTGATGTCTTATGCACTAGTGATTTATACATCTAATTTTCTATACTGACTATTTCGTGTCTATGTGTATATATATTTGATTAATATCTATTATCTTGAATAAATCTCCAGTGGTGCTACACAGTTGCTTGTGCCTATATGTATATGGAAATTTGAGATCTATTTTGACTGTATGGACTGTCTATATTGCTGTACAAATTGGCTTATATCATATTTGACTTACTGATTAAGATTTGGATGTTGTTTTCTCCCTTGTATTGGTTATTTTGACTCTTACTTGACCTTATTGGTTTTATCTATTTTTATCTATGTTTAAATAAAGTTTACAATTTTTCATTATGACTCCTAGTCCATGATTCTTTTGGGTTTTTTTTTTTTTTTTTAACGTGTGAACTTAGCCTGAGGGTGGAGTTAGAGCGCGATTTGTTCAGCCCCCGAAGTACAGTATAAAAATCCAAATGGCCTTTTGCAGAAAAAAAGTTCCCCACCCCTGGCTTAAGGAGTAGCTGATTTGATATACCTGGCCCTAAGCAGGCTTAACATTAGGGCAGATCACCAAAACAAGGGATAATATTCCTATGTCAGTTCCACAACACAACATTGGGGAAAATCACATGTAATCATGAAAGACAGAGTTACCATCTTGTAAGTAGCCATACAGATCTGATGGATGACCAGGAGGAAAGTGCCCTGCCATCCTTTAAGATACGTGATCATTGTAATTCTATGGAGCTGAGACATTTAGTGGCCTATTACTATTTTCATGGTAATTTCCAGTTTACACAAATGGATAAAATTAATCCTCTGGATACAAATAATATATATTTGCTGATAAACATGATCACTTACCATGCATTTAATAATTCAGGGATGTTGATCTACTGGACGCTTGTTGGATTGGTGTTGACCACCTTGAAGCTGGGTGATAGTAGACTCCCTGTGTATACCACCTGAATCACCTGCAAGTAGGTCATCACTTTCCTGGACCAAAGGCTTTGGAATGGACCATAACAAACTTACTGACCCGAACTGGCTGCACGACAACAAAGGAAAATGCATAACTACCTTCGGAAATCTGGCATGGTAGTCAACATTAAAAGAATGAAGGCTACAGGGTACTGGATGCAGAAATGGTCATGGCTGATGACCTAAGCCAGATGGCCTGAACATTAGGATTTGTGCTTTGAACCAGGTGTGCTGGAGTAATGGCATCTGCTGGACCAGGACTAAAATATGACATCTGCTTTGGCATAATAATTGTTTTCCCAACCAATCATGATCATTCAATTGTTTTTCAACCATCAAACTCCACCATGTATCAATCATGCATCACCATCTTTACAAAGGTTTTTTTTAAGCACATAAAGCAGCACTACATGGTTGTACAAAGTTACATAACATGGCGTACCAGTCATATATAGAAGCAGTGTGATCCTTTCTAGCCATGAAATGGTCAACACTGCTATTCTAAAAGTATTCATAAACCTTAGATAATTGTTGGCTGACCACTATCTCTCCCGATTCCCCCAAACACATTTGGAAGGGAGAAAGCCAATAACAGACCCCTCTGGTGATGACTTCTCTGTTAGTAGCTCAAATGGATCTGCCCAATACTTCTTTTTTTTCAATATCATTTGTCAGGGGACAGTGGCGGGTAAGTGGGGAAGGCAATCTGTAGAAATTAGATGGCAGGTCAGTGCACGCAAAATTTTCTTTTTGCCATAATAGCATAAATGGGGTTAATTGGGTCTTCAAGACTTAGATGAAAAAAGCCCACCATGATGCTCTTCAGCTGCAGTTTTCCCAATCTGATCAAGGACCTCAGAGAAAGGAAATATATAATCAGCTCATGAAGTTATTGAAATGTGCTCTCCAGAAAGCCACAGAGTCTATATGCTTTATTTCTTTTGGATTAAACATATGGGAGTGAGGATGCAGCTTACATCAGTCTCAATCAAGTGAGAACCATGTCCCCTTTAATCAGCTGATTGATTTGGGTGGTGGGAAAAAAAGACCCACAATATGATATTGAGGTTAGTCCATCCGACCTGGGTGGTGGGAAAAAAACCCACAATATGATATTGAGGTTAGTCCATTAGTCCATCCGACCTGGGTGGTGGGAAAAAACCCACAATATGATATTGAGGTTAGACCATCCATATTACCATCTTAGAAAACCATCTAAAGATAAAAATGTTGTCTATAAGTAGAAAGGCTGACTTGTTTGTAAAGATTGAATCACCCAAAGCTGCGCAGGGTCGTTACCTCACAGTGGCACTAGAGAGACTGAGTTCTTCCTCCTTGGGCAGACCTTTTTTGCAGACTTTTCCAAGGGACCATTGATCTAAAGACTCCAATTCAGCTAGATCTCTGCACAGAGAATCAGTATCTTCCAGGATCCAAAAATCAAACCAGAATCCCATTATGTACTGATCAAGAGCAATAGCTCTGTCACTACCCTCTCTTGGCACCAATCATTGACCAAAGTCAACCAGAAGATTGTAAAGCCAAAGGCGAAATGCCATCAAGAGAAAGAGTCTTGTTCTGTGTAATGAGGCCCTTCTTATGCTTCACATGCTGGACCCCATTAGGTCACGATTTACCAGACCATAACCAGAATTGTCTTTTGCTTCAATTTGAAGGCTCTAAAATGTGTATGGTATAAATGGAGTGTAAGGTACAAGGAATGCACCTCTGTTGTGGAACTGTGCCTTCAAGACTCTTAAAGCATCTGAGTGGCTTGGTGGTACTCCATATCTCTGGACTTTCCAAAGAAGAATAGCTTGGACAACTAGGACCTTTCAGACACTGCCTACTGGGACATTCTTTGGTACTACCATGATGTTCTCAAAATTTGTGGTTGAATACCAGAAGGAACTCGAGCCAGCTTTGTGAGAACCCAAGACTATCTACAAGAAAATCCAAGCAATGGACTAAACTGTAACTATTCCAGGGCTCCCGCTGCCGCAACTGTGACAATTGAGAAGAACTTAGCTTCTAGTGTGTTCACCAATGGGCACATACAACCTGACAAGTTTGATCATCTGAGTGAGCCATGTCCGCTTATTGGCAGAAACACCATTGCGTGTCTTCTGGAAGTTCCTGTTTGTACATAATCTGTCAATTGCCCTGAATGCAACAGTTCTGTACCAAGTAGAAATGCATCGTATTGTTGGATACTTTATGGACTTTCTCCTGAGATCCACACAGTATGGTCTATCCATAAAGTATGAGTTTTATAAAATGTTTAAGGATGCACTGTGAGAGGACATCTGATCAGAGGCCCTTCTTTGTAATCAGTCCGGTCAGGCTAAGACTCTTAGCAACCCTCTGCTCTCTCTGTCTTGTTTTTCATTAAAGCTTGGACCTCTATTCTCCCTTCCTCCCCACTTTTCTCACTCCCATCACTCACCACTGAACTGTTGCTTTTTGATTGGCATGTGATCCATTATTTACCATATAACTAGTGATGTTGTGACACCGGCATCCCTGCATGGTTCCTCTCTCTCCTCCCGGCAGTGATACCATCATGCTCACTGCTCCAGCAGCCTAGCTGCATCCTCTTCTCTTGCTCCCATGTCCCAGGGCCTGCGCACGCCACGCAGGTATCCTGACTGCACGCTTAGGTCGCACACGCGCTCCCTGACTCTTAGGAGACAGCACGTTCACTCCTGATGTGTCCCCAGCCAATAACTGTCAGACACTGAACACTTAAGGCACTTTCACCTGTTAGAAGGTGCCTGAGCAACTTTAGTAAATTGTCATTCTGTTCTTGCTTCCTAGCTGTTAGGTCTCTGTATTCGTCCTGCCTGAACCCGACTCTGAACCGTACTTTCTTAACCTGTTCCTGTACCTGACCTTCCTGTACCTAGTTCCGAACCTGAAATGGCCTTGTCCGAACCCGTCCCACCACTCTTTCCCTGAACTTTCCTGTCTGAACTAGTACCAGAGGCCATCCTGTCTTGTATCCAGAAGCCGCATTATCTGCACCTGCATCAGTATACGGTGTTGCATGGGACTTCATATCCAAACCAGCATTCAGGACCTTTGGGGTCAGCTGCTACAGTACCAGACAGTGCCCTGGAGTGGTACCTGGCGGCTACCTGCAGCTCAAGCCTAACCTCACCATCAGAGGCTCCAGTGAAAACCAGCAAGCCGCTTAGTTACACTTCTCCAGAGTAAGCACGGCCCGTGGCGCAGTGGATCCATGAACC
This sequence comes from Oophaga sylvatica, assembly GCA_033576555.1. Lineage (NCBI taxonomy): Eukaryota > Metazoa > Chordata > Amphibia > Anura > Dendrobatidae > Oophaga > Oophaga sylvatica. The sequence goes on along the minus strand of JARQOD010000928.1, from coordinate 16,124 downwards.
ACCGCGTGACAGTTGTCCACAGATAATCTCAGCTTTATTTAGGAGTTTGGAGGACAAAGACTTCAATAATTTAAAAACAATACAATATGGAGAAGTAGATCCTCAAGTGATTGCCAGGGAGAGGCTCCTTACACATCAGCATTTATGTGGTTTAGAGATCTTTATTCCCAGTTGTACTTGGCTCCCCAGTAATCTAGGACGTCTATGTAATATTAGAGGACACCACTGCCATAATTGGTTGTATCATGGTAACTCCAAGACAGAATATATATACGTTGTGAGACAGTAAAGGGGTGCGTACTGGACGGGGTGTATATCTCGCCCAGGTTTCTTAGCTGGGTCGCATAAGGAATATAGGAGTGAAGGTAGGATGGCAGTACGACGTTCACTCCACTCCTCATCCAGTACAGGCTTGCAGCACAACCCTGAGTACACACAGCTGCCTAATTAAGCAGCCAGAAATAGGTGGTGGAGTTACACAGACAGAGCTCTCAGTCTGAATCTGGCTTCAGACGCTGCTGGAGTCTCCTGGAAGCCAATCTCTGGTAATTATAACTCTGTGTTGTTGTGGCCAGGCAGGTAGAGTCTAGACCACGGTAGTGAGGGAACTAACCGTGTCTAGTTAGCAGCCTGACAGGCTTAGGATTTTGGTTTATGGTTTTGTTTTATGTTTATTGCTGTGGACTTTCAATAAAACTGGTTGCGGCCAGTTTAGACTAGTACTGCTGTCTGTGATTGAACTTTTCTATGCCACTCCGTCTACCCGAGACGGCGATCCCGGAGCTAAACCCCCTGAACAGTCTACAACGTATATAGGATAGGACAGTGTAGGAAAGAATTCATATTATACCCTTGCTGTGTTGAGTAATGGACTACTTTACCAATTTGTTACGTCTTTATTATTTTTTCGCAGCTCTTTAACCCCTTAATGTCCACTGACGTGCAGAGTCCGTCATGGCAAGGTGCCAGTTCCGGCACCAGGACGGACTCTGCACGTCATGGCTTTGATCTACCACTGCGTGTAAACACGCAGTGGTAGATCAGTGCCGACAGCTGTCACAGACAGCTGACAGGCACGGCAAGCGGTGCGGGGACCTTTGCCGTTGGTCCCCGCACCTACAGCGCTGTGCTTGGTCAGTCAATCTGACTGACCAAACACAGCAACGATCGCGCAGGAGAAGCTGAAATTTCAGCTTCCCCAGCGCGATCAGTGCAGGAGCCGGCGCTGCAGTGGCCAGGCTTCCTGCACTGACAGCCAGGAGCGGAGCCCCCACCGCCCCTGGCTGTTAACCCCCTGACTGCTGCGATCCAGCGCGATCGCAGAGCTCAGGGGGGAGGCAGAGGGTCGGGAGCTCCCTCTGCCTCAGATCGGCGCCCTGCAGGGCCCGATCTCTGCCTTGATGACCCGGGGTTGTCATGACAACCTCCAGGTCATCTAGCTACGGAAAGCTGCTGTGATCATTGTCACAGCAGCTTCCACTATAGTTGCAATGCATTGCAATGCTGGAGCATTGCAATGCATTGTAACTGCAATAAAAAGTAAAAAAAGTGAAAGTCCCATAAAGGGACAAGTTAAAAAAAATCATTTTTTAAAAAAAATTGTAAAAAAAATATTAAAAAATAATTTAAAAAAAATCCCCTAAAAAATACACATTTTTATGTAATAAAAAAAATAAAAAACAAAAAACATACACATGTTTGGTATCGCCACGTCCGTAAAAATCCCATCTATAAAAGCGTAACCCTAGTTAACCCCTTCAGTGAAAGCCGTAAAAAAAAAACACAAAAAAGTAGTAAATTATACTTTTTCCAAGCGGTATCATTATACCGCTTGGAAAAAGTGCAATAACACGCGATCAAAAAGTCAGATATAAATAATCATGGTACCGCTGAAAACGTCATCTTGTCCCACAAAAAAAAGCCGCTATACAGCATCATCAGCGAAAAAATAAAAAAGTTATAGCTCGCGGAATAAACTGATGCAAAAATAATTATTTTTTCTATAGGAAAGATGTGTATCTTTGTACCGTGTTAGCCAGTAGATAGAAAAATATTTAGACTTGAGAGTCCTCAGTGGTTGATACCTTTTAATGGCTAACTGAAAAGATGGTAACAAATTGCAAGCTTTCGAGACTACGCAGGTCTCTTCATCAGGCAAAGACTAAAACAAAAGCTGAAGAATCACATATTTATACACAAGAGGACACAGGAATAATGCAATAGGTAAGACATGTGACGTGAAGCAGAACTGTCATTATGGCAGAAGGATGAACATAAATATGACTAGTTCATAGATAAGGAGTGAAAGTTTTATTACCCTCCGATTGGGGTCTGGTATTGTGTTGTGATGACCCTAAAAGGTCAGGGAAGCAGATTCCTTAATTGTTGTAGAAAGACATAAAACTCTGGGATATATTCATCCCAGCATTAAGAGTGTCAAAGGTCATCATAAGTTTATATTCCCAGACTTTTCTATCCTTCTCAGATTTGAAGTTAGATTTTAATACAAGTAATTCCATATCCGTCATGCTATGACCGGGCATACAAAAGTGTTTTGCCACAGGTAAATCCATTCTCCTTTCTCTTATTGTGTGGCGATGAGAATTCATCCTTGTTCTCAGTTTTTGCCCGGTCTCCCCCACATACAGACCCCCAGTTGGTCATTTAGTACATATAATTAGGTACACCACATTAGATGTGATGCAGCTGAAAGTACCTGGTATCTTGTAGTCCTGATGGGAGTTGGGGATCTTTATCCTGTCCGTGGTCATTATAGATGTACAGGTTTTGCATTTCTTTTGTTTGCAAGGAAAGGTTCCTGCAGCTGTTGGGGAGGACAGGGAGCTTCTGACAATGATGCTTCTTAGATTTGGGGGCTGCCTAAAACATAGTAGTGGGGGGTCTGGAAATATGGATTGTAATCGGGCATCTTTTTGTAGTAAAGGTTGTAGTTTCCGTGCAGCTCCCCTTAGCATCTCCAGACTTGGATTGTAGGTGACCACTAGAGGCACCCGGTTATTTTCTTCTTTAGCTTTGTAATGTAGCAGGTGATTCCTTGATATTCTGGTGGCTCTTGTAATTTGGTTTTCTATATTTTTTCTATAAAATTTTTTATTGTGTAAAAAACGCCAAAACATAAAAAAAATATATAAATGAGGAATCGCCGTAACCGTAGTGACCCGAAGAATAAAGCTGCTTTATCAATTTTACCACACACGGAACGGAGGAAAAAAAAAAAAAAAAAAACAATTCCTGAATTGCTGGTTTTTGTTCATTCTGATTCCACAAAAATCGGAATAGGAAACGATCAAAAAACGTTATGTGCCCGAATATGGTACCAGTAAAAACGTCAGCTCATCCCGCAAAAAATAAGCCCATAGATAACTCTGTCGGCCAAAATATGGAAAAATTATAGCTCTCAAAATACGGCGATGCAAAAATTTCTTACAAAAAATTATTCCAAAAAAAAGCATTTTTTAGTGTGTGACAGAAGCTGAACATGAAAAAAGGGTGTAAATCTGGTATCGCTGTAATCGCACCGATCCGAGGAATAAAGTCGCCTAATCACTAATATCGCACGAGGAACGGCGCAAAAAAGAAAACCAATTCTTCACCTTTTGTGGATTTGTTCATTGTGCCTCCCAAAGATCGCAGTAAGGCGATCACAGTGGTTCCCCCCCACATATTGGGTATTAGCGTACTCAGGACAAAATGCACAATAGCTTTTGGGGTCCTATTTCTCCTGTTACCCTTAGAAAAATAAAAATTTGGGGCAAAAAGATTATTTTTGTGGAAAAAAATATGATATTTTTATTTTCACGGCTCTACGTTATAAACTTCTGTGAACCACTTGGGGGTTCAAAGTGCTCACCACACATCTAGATAAGTTCCTTGGGGGGTCTAGTTTCCAAAATGGGGTCATTTGTGGGGGGTTTCCACTGTTTAGGCACATCAGGGGCTTTCCAAACGTGACATGACACCCGCAGACCATTCCATCAAAATCTGCATTTAAAAACGGTGCTCCTTCCCTTCCGAGCTCTGCCATGCGTCAAAATAGTGGTTCCCCCCCACATATGGGATATCAGCGTACTCAGGACAAATTGCACAATAGCTTTTGGGGTCCTATTTCTCCTGTTACCCTTATAAAAATAAAATTTGGGGGCAAAAAGATTATTTTTGTGGAAAAAAATATGATATTTTTATTTTCACGGCTCTACGTTATAAACTTCTGTGAAGCACTTGGGGGTTCAAAGTGCTCACCACACATCTAGATAAGTTCCTTGGGGGTCTAGTTTCCAAAATTGAGTCACTTGTGGGGGGTTTATACTGTTTAGGCACATCAGGGGCTTTCCAAACGTGACATGACACCCGCAGACCATTCCATCAAAATCTGCATTTGAAAAAGGCGCTCCTTCCCTTTCCAGCTCTGCCATGCGTCAAAATAGTGGTTTACCCCCACATATGGGGTATCAGCATACTCAGGACAAATTGCACAATAACTTTTGGGGTCCTGTTACCCTTTGGAAAATAACAATTGGGGGTGGAAAGATCATTTTGGTGGAAAAGATATGATTTTTTAATTTTACTGCTCTACGTTATAACCTTCTGTGAAGCCCTTGGGGGTTCAAAGCTTTCACCACACATCTAGATAAGTTCCTTGGGGGGTCTAGTTTCCAAAATGGGGTCACTTGTGGGGGGTTTCCACTGTTTAGGCACACAGGAGCTCTCCAAATGCGACATGGCATCCAATCTCAATTCCAGCCAAAAAAGTCAAATGGCGCTGCTTCCCTTCCGAGCTCTGCCATGCACCCAAATAGTGGTTTACCACCACATATGGGTATCAGCGTACTCAGGACAAATTGCACAATAACTTTTGGGGTCCTTTTACCCTTTGGAAAATAAAAATTGGGGGTGGAAAGATCATTTTAGTGGAAAAGATATGATTTTTTAATTTTACAGCTCTACGTTATAACCTTCTGTGAAGCCCTTGGGGTTCAAAGCTCTCACCACACATCTAGATAAGTTCCTTGGGGGTATAGTTTCCAAAATGGGGTTACTTGTGGGGGGTTTCCACTGTTTAGGCACACAGGGGCTCTCCAAATACGACATGGCGTCCAATCTCAATTCCAGCCAAAAAAGTCAAATGGCGCTGCTTCCCTTCCGAGCTCTGCCATGCACCCAAATAGTGGTTTACCCCCACATATGGGGTATCAGCGTACTCAGGACTAATTGCACAATAACTTTTGGGGTCCTTTTATCCTTTGGAAAATAAAAATTGGGATGAAAAGATCATTTTTGTGGAAAAAATATGATTTTTTAATTTTACGGCTCTACGTTATAACCTTCTGTGAAGCCCTTGGGGGTTCAAAGCTCTCACTACACATCTAGATAAGTTCCTTGGGGGGTCTAGTTTCCAAAATGGGGTCACTTGTGGGGGGTTTCCACTGTTTAGGCACACAGGGGCTCTCCAAATGCGACATGGCGTCCAATCTCAATTCCAGCCAAAAAAGTCAAATGGCGCTGCTTCCCTTCCGAGCTCTGCCATGCGCCCAAATAGTGGTTTACCCCCACACATGGGTATCGCTGTACTCAGGAGAAATTGTACAACAAATATTGTGGTTCATTTTCTACTGATACCCTTGACAAAATTTTAAAAAATTGTGTCGAAAGAAAAATTTTGGGAAAAAAAGTTAAATGTTCATTTTTTCCTTCCACATTGCTTCAATTCTTGTGAAGTACCTAAAAGGTTAATAAACTTCTTGAATGTGGCTTTGAACACGTTGAGGGGTGCAGTTTTTAGAATGGTGTCACTTTTGGATATTTTCTGTCATATTGACCCCTCAAATTCACTTCAAATGTGAGGTGGCCCCTAAAAAAAATGATTTTGTAAATTTTGTTGGAAAAATGAGAAATTGCTGGTCAACTTTTAACACTTATAATTTCCTAACAAAAAAAATTTTGGTTCCAAAATTGTGCTGATGTAAAGTAGACATGTGGGAAATGTTATTTATTAACTAATTTTTGTGACATATCTCTCTGATTTAATAGCATAAAAATTAAAAGTTTGAAAATTGCAAAATTTTCAAAATTTTTGCCATATTTCCGTTTTTTTCATAAATAAACGCAAGTTATATTGAAGAAATTTTACCACTATCATGAAGTACAATATGTCTCGAGAAAACAATCTCAGAATCGCGAAGATCCGTTGAAGCGTTCTGGAGTTATAACCTCATAAAGAGACAGTGGTCAGAATTGTAAAAATTGGCCCGGTCTTTAACCTACAAAATGGCTTGGTCGTTAAGGGGTTAATGCAGCAGATTGTCATTGAGCTATTTGCATAGTCTATGATCTCCTTTAGCAGAGACTCTCCTAGTTTTTCTCCCTTGGTAAATTCTGTGTTTATATCTACAGATGTCTCTTACCTGATGTATGAAGAGCTGTCTCTTTCGTGTGCCATATATCGTGACTTTGAGATATCAGGATCAGAGCGGAGTTTCTTCTCTGTGAATCCTGTTGTTTTAATAAAAAAAACCCTGAATTCCACAGAGAATTTCTCTCTTCTGCCACACGGTCCCACGGTTACTCATTATGGGAGGAGACCCTCAGGGAATATTTTCTCTTTTGTGTATTTTCCATAAGGAGGCAATGATTTATTAAACATTGTATTTTTCTGTCTAATAAAAAACAACTCAAACTTTGTCAACAACAAGAAATAAGAATGGCATTAAATTGTAAAACTTATGTTCATAAAAATCAAAGACTAACATTAGAAAAGACCCCAATATTCTATATGACATAGCTGTAGATCATGTGCCTTCCTGGCTAACTACAGGCATAAGCTGAAGCTGCGGTCCAATTTCTGTGCCATCAATGTGACCACACCAAACTCGATCAGAGACCATCGCCTCATCCACCATGTGTGACAGAAGGCATTGTATTATGTTAGATGGTGTTCTTCAGACATCCACCAAACCCATTAGACCCCCAGATCTCAAAAGCTGGTTCATCACCTCAGAGAACACACTTCCACAGCTCTTGTGTCCGGTGACGATGTGCTTTACACCTAGTTCTGACAGTTGGAATCACCCGTGCTGATCTGAGACTTGTGTTCAGCTGCTTCACTATGGAATCCAGAAGAGACACCAGCATGAGGTGGTGGTATAACGTCCTCATGCACCGTATGACTATCCACAAGCCACCACAAAGTATTATGGCCAACACAACCCTCCAAAGCAGTATGATGGCCCCCACTGCTTCCCATTTAGTATGATGCCCCTACAGCTCTCCCACACAGCAGGAATGCCTCCACATACCCCCAAGTCTGATCCTCTATAGTCCCCCACACAGCATGTTGTCCTATCAGCTTGAAACACAGTATGATGCACCCATAGCCCCTCACAAAGTATGATCCACACAGCCCCCCATGAAGTATGATGTCCCTACAGTCCACTTTCCCATCAGTACCAGAGTGGGACTAAAATTCAGAGCTGGTGCACAGACCCCACCAGCCAACATATCATATTGCCTCTCCACCCACTGCAGCCAAAAAATGGTAACACCATTCCCTAAAAAGGGAGTCTGACACCTCCAAAATGCATAATAAACTCACTTTACAGTGATATAAGAGGCTTAGCTCCTGTAAAGATCATATGAGTGAGTCACACAACACCAGGGTTATGGGTACTCGGCACTGAGCCCGTTGAAGTCTATGGGGAATGTCACAAGTAGCACAGCTCGGTCCGTTGCCCTGGGCGCTCATACAAAAGGGGATATTTACAGGGGATTTTAGGAATTATTCGTGACGCCACCTGTGGTTTCTGATCAAGGTGACCAGCGCTGCAGGGTTAATCCTCAGAGGGGTTGTTACTGGGCAGCAAAGATATTAAGTCTTCCACAGGTAAGACTGGTCCCTCTAAGTAAATGGCGGTGCAGGGTGCAGGGCAATAAGGCAGACACACACAAGTCAGTCTCTTTCCATACCTTTACTGGTGATGGTTGCAGGTATGTCCCGGGAAGCTGCTCAGGGTGGAGGATGCACATCCAGGTAATCACTGAGTAGGTTTAAGGCCTCCTTACTTCTTAATGTGTGAGTTTCCAACCTGCCTGAAGCGAAGTTCAACTCTGTATAGAACAGCTACGCCCGGCCGACATTGTGGTGGAGCCTTCTTTTGGCAAGAACTAAGTCTATGGCTGATCAGGCCTGACTCCTGCTCTCCCTGACCCCGGTTACGTATCAGCACGATAGGGCCCCTCTGCGACTTGAAGTCCAGCAGGGATTCCGGTTTTTCTCCTACAAGCCGTGAAGGTTCTAGCAAGGCTTCGGACCCGGCGTCCGGATAGCAGAGTGGAGGTGCTATGTCACCTATGTCACTCTCTCGTCTTCTTCTCACCACTTGCCCGTCGCCCTACTCTCACCCTTAACATAAGCACGGGTAGCAGTAGGTGTAGTCGTCAGGTTCCTTCCTTCCACAGCTCACTGACCGTTTCTCAGTTAACTCGATGTTCTGACAACTGTAGTCCCCTTCCTTCTTTTCCTTCAAAGACTCTGTCCAGAGTGGCTATCAGGACCTTCCGTCAGACTGATTTCATGCTCGCTCCGAGAGTCACTTTCCACATTCATAGGGTACTAGCAGTCAATCTGTTCTGAGATAAACAGCTTGCAATCTTTCTGCTTCTGTCTCGTCTGACAGGAAATCTCCACACTTCCGTCTGGCTAGTATGACTCACTAGCACACACTGGCTCTGACTAAAACTACTGCTACTAAGCTCACACCCTTAAATAGTCTAAGGTTCCCTCTAGTGGTAATCTAGAGAAGTGTGAGTGTGAATGAATATCAGATTTTGCAATTACCTTTCAGTACATACTCCTGGAACATGTGTACCAAGCGCAGCTGGGCCACACATCCCCCCCTAGTTATCGTCAGCACTCCCGGGCTGAAATAGAAAAACATTTTTTTTTTATAATAACATCAACATAACTCATCCCTTGCGGGAGGTAAGGACACTTGAACGTTACACTGTGTACAATAGCAAAAATATGAAAATATCAAAATAGTATTTACAATAAATAATTACAAGGCAAGATTCTTGTGGAGGACCCGCACCAAAAACCTCCCACGTGGGTCATGGGTGGGCTGCAGGACTTCATTGCTGCAGACCTCACTCTAGGCCACACCATACGGGTTTTTCTTCAGAGGTAGATATGGCTTTGTGTAAAACCAAGATGGGGCACCGAAGTGCGAACTATTTACAATTAAAGTTTTTGTGCTGCAAGAGTCCTCAGCACGCAGTCCTTGCATAAAACATTTCAAATAAATCACATTTCAATAATACTTCAATATTTCACATTAATACTTTAGTACTCATTACCCAACTGGGGTATTCTACTTAAAATTATGAAAACATCATCAAATATTATTAATAAAGTGCAAATTCTTCTTCAACTTTATACAGATGCAGTAAACCCTGTCTGGGTCCTACTGTTCTTCTCTTCTTTTGCAGATAGCGATGACGTCTTCCACTCCTGGGGCTGGAAGTAAGCGGTGCGATCTGGAACGCATCACTAACATATCATGTCCTGCTACCTGTGTCTGGGTAGCTACAGTCCTTGTTTTACTTTTGCGATTTGCTTTGCGACCTGCAGGAGGCCTTACAGGTGCCTCTTCTGAATACTGGCTTTGCTCAGTAGGGGTCGCTGTTGCAGCATAAGATGCGGGGCAGGAAGCAGGTGTGCGCAGTGGCTTACTGGAGTCGCTGCGCTCCGTTGCGGTGCAGAGTAGGTCGCAGTATACGATGCAGAATAGGTCGCGGTGTACGATGCAGGATTGGTCGTAGTATACGATGCAGGTGCGCGGCCTGGCGCTGACATGGCTGGGACTTGGGACTCTGAGACACGGGATGCATTGCCGGCTTCAGGGACCGGGTCGGTGACACGGGAGACATTCAAGGCATACCACCCCTTAAGGCCCCAGTGCCGCGTGTAGGTGACTATATTCCCGATGATCAGATCCCTTCCCGGGTGCCCATCTGGTAGGTGAGACTCCACATCCCTGCGGTTGACAAATATCTCCTTGTACAGGCCCGGCTCATGGATGAAGCCCCAGCCTCCCTGGAGTTTAAAGTCTCTAATGGCCCCATGGCGCCGCGGTTCCCGGAGCGTACCTTTATCCTTCCTGACGCTTTCCTTGTCAGCGAGATCCCTCTCCCGGTATCTCTGACGAAGCTGCTGCGCCTCTCTCTGCTCCTGTCGCTGTCGCTGTTCATGTTCACGGCGTCGCCACTCGTTCTCCATCTGGGCGGCGTATTCTACGTCGTCCAGGTACTCCATCTCCTCCCACTCGACTTCCATCACGAACGGCTGGGCCTCCTCCGGTGTCCCTACCGGGGGACTGCATTCCGCTGCGGCCTCCAGGCCGGGCTGGCACTCCGGAACGGGCAGGGCCTCCTCAGCCTCCTTCTCTCCCGCCGCGTCCCCGGCGGAGTCAGGATCAGCACTTTTGGAGCCGGCCTCCGGTTTCTCATCAGCTGCTTGCAATGGTGGCACAGGTAACGGTTGCGCTTCTGGAGGGGAGAGCGTTGCGTCCCACAGCAGCCGCTGTTTCAGGGCACGCCAGCTTTTCTCCATCGCTTCCATCTCAGTGCGGTGTCGGGCCATGTCCCTTAGCACCGCATCCACCTCCTCCACTTTCTGCATTGTTTGGTTGGTCTCCCGACCTGGGGACAGCTCAGGCACAGGCAGTAGCTCTTCAGGGGAACGGGGTCTGCGCACCGCCGCTCCTCCACACAGCGTCTCCTGTCCTTCCGCCATCTCACTCCAGGCCAGACTGTGTTTTCCATCTGGAACAATCTGGTCTTTTCCGTGGAGGCGGGACTTTCACTTTCTCTTTTTGGCATATAGGATGAAGAGTAGGCAGATTTCTCTTGCAGTGGGGCAGGCTCTTGTTTTGTAATAGCATTTAGACAGGCGCCCATAGCTTTCGTGCCACAGGGGGGGTACGCCCACGAAGGCACGCCCACCTTCTTCACCAGCGCCTCAGGGCGCAAATATGGTGGCAAAATGGCGGAAAATGGCGCCAAAAATCACAAAAACTGCACACAGTCTTTTCTGCACAAAACAGTCCACAAAGGCACACAGGACTCACAAATTGTAAGCTTCGTATCCTGTTCGTGACGCCAAAGTAGATGAGTCGCACAACACCAGGGTTATGGGGTACTCGGCACCGAGCCCGTTGAAGTCTATGGGGAATGTCACAAGTAGCACAGCTCGGTCCGTTGCCCTGGGCGCTCATACAAAGGGGGATATTTATAGGGGATTTTAGGAATTATTCGTGACGCCACCTGTGGTTTCTGATCAAGGTGACCAGCGCTGCAGGGTTAATCCTCTGAGGGGTTGTTACTGGGCAGCAAAGATATTAAGTCTTCCACAGGTAAGACTGGTCCCTCTAAGTAAATGGCGGTGCAGGGTGCAGGTAATAAGGCAGACACACACAAGTCAGTCTCTTTCCATACCTTTACTGGTGATGGTTGCAGGTATGTCCCGGGAAGCTGCTCAGGGTGGAGGATGCACATCCAGGTAATCACTGAGTAGGTTTAAGGCCTCCTTACTTCTTAATGTGTGAGTTTCCAACCTGCCTGAAGCGAAGTTCAACTCTGTATAGAACAGCTACGCCCGGCCGACATTGTGGTGGAGCCTTCTTTTGGCAAGAACTAAGTCTATGGCTGATCAGGCCTGACTCCTGCTCTCCCTGACCCCGGTTAAGTATCAGCACGATAGGGCCCCTCTGCGACTTGAAGTCCAGCAGGGATTCCGGTTTTTCTCCTACTAGCCGTGAAGGTTCTAGCAAGGCTTCGGACCCGTCGTCCGGATAGCAGAGTGGAGGTGCTATGTCACCTATGTCACTCTCTCGTCTTCTTCTCACCACTCGCCCGTCGCCCTACTCTCACCCTTAACATAAGCATGGGTAGCAGTAGGTGTAGTCGTCAGGTTCCTTCCTTCCACAGCTCACTGACCGTTTCTCAGTTAACTCGATGTTCTGACAACTGTAGTCCCCTTCCTTCTTTTCCTTCAAAGACTCTGTCCAGAGTGGCTATCAGGACCTTCCGTCAGACTGATTTCATGCTCGCTCCGAGAGTCACTTTCCACATTCATAGGGTACTAGCAGTCAATCTGTTCTGAGGTAAACAGCTTGCAATCTTTCTGCTTCTGTCTCGTCTGACAGGAAATCTCCACACATCTGTCTGGCTAGTATGACTCACTAGCACACACTGGCTCTGACTAAAACTACTGCTACTAAGCTCACACCCTTAAATAGTCTAAGGTTCCCTCTAGTGGTAATCTAGAGAAGTGTGAGTGTGAATGAATATCAGATTTTGCAATTACCTTTCAGTACATACTCCTGGAACATGTGTACCAAGCGCAGCTGGGCCACACATCCCCCCCTAGTTATCGTCAGCACTCCCGGGCTGAAATAGAAAAACATATTTTTTTTTTATAATAACATCAACATAACTCATCCCTTGCGGGAGGTAAGGACACTTGAACGTTACACTGTGTACAATAGCAAAAATATGAAAATATCAAAATAGTATTTACAATAAATAATTACAAGGCAAGATTCTTGTGGAGGACCCGCACCAAAAACCTCCCACGTGGGTCCTGGGTGGGCTGCAGGACTTCATTGCTGCAGACCTCACTCTAGGCCACACCATACGGGTTTTTCTTCAGAGGTAGATATGGCTTTGTGTAAAACCAAGATGGGGCACCGAAGTGCGAACTATTTACAATTAAAGTTTTTGTGCTGCAAGAGTCCTCAGCACGCAGTCCTTGCATAAAACATTTCAAATAAATCACATTTCAATAATACTTCAATATTTCACATTAATACTTTAGTACTCATTACCCAACTGGGGTATTCTACTTAAAATTATGCAAATTATGCAAACATCATCAAATATTATTAATAAAGTGCAAATTCTTCTTCAACTTTATACAGATGCAGTAAACCCTGTCTGGGTCCTACTGTTCTTCTCTTCTTTTGCAGATAGCGATGACGTCTTCCACTCCTGGGGCTGGAAGTAAGCGGTGCGATCTGGAACGCATCACTAACATATCATGTCCTGCTACCTGTGTCTGGGTAGCTACAGTCCTTGTTTTACTTTTGCGATTTGCTTTGCGACCTGCAGGAGGCCTTACAGGTGCCTCTTCTGAATACTGGCTTTGCTCAGTAGGGGTCGCTGTTGCAGCATAAGATGCGGGGCAGGAAGCAGGTGTGCGCAGTGGCTTACTTGGAGTCGCTGCGCTCCGTTGCGGTGCAGAGTAGGTTGCAGTATACGATGCAGAATAGGTCGCGGTGTACGATTCAGGATTGGTCGTAGTATACGATGCAGGTGCGCGGCCTGGCGCTGACATGGCTGGGACTTGGGACTCTGAGACACGGGATGCATTGCCGGCTTCAGGGACGGGGTCGGTGACACGGGAGACATTCAAGGCATACCACCCCTTAAGGCCCCAGTGCCGCGTGTAGGTGACTATATCCCCGATGATCAGATCCCTTCCCGGGTGCCCATCTGGTAGGTGAGACTCCACATCCCTGCGGTTGACAAATATCTCCTGGTACAGGCCCGGCTCATGGATGAAGCCCCAGCCTCCCAAGAGTTTAAAGTCTCTAATGGCCACCTGGCGCCGCGGTTCCCGGAGCGTACCTTTATCCTTCCTGACGCTTTCCTTGTCAGCGAGATCCCTCTCCCGGTATCTCTGACGAAGCTGCTGCGCCTCTCTCTCGCTCCTGTCGCTGTCGCTGTTCATGTTCACGGCATCGCCACTCGTTCTCCATCTGGGCGGCGTATTCTACGTCGTCCAGGTACTCCATCTCCTCCCACTCGACTTCCATCACGAACGGCTGGGCCTCCTCCGGTGTCCCTACCGGGGGACTGCATTCCGCTGCGGCCTCCAGGCCGGGCTGGCACTCCAGAACGGGCAGGGCCTCCTCAGCCTCCTTCTCTCCCGCCGCGTCCCCGGCGGAGTCAGGATCAGCACTTTTGGAGCCGGCCTCCGGTGGTTCATCAGCCGCTTGCAATGGTGGCACAGGTAACGGTTGCGCTTCTGGAGGGGAGAGCGTTGCGTCCCACAGCAGCCGCTGTTTCAGGGCACGCCAGCTTTTCTCCATCGCTTCCATCTCAGTGCGGTGTCGGGCCATGTCCCTTAGCACCGCATCCACCTCCTCCACTGTCTGCATTGTTTGGTTGGTCTCCCGACCTGGGGACAGCTCAGGCACAGGCAGTAGCCCTTCAGGGGAACGGGGTCTGCGCACCGCCGCTCCTCCACACAGCGTCTCCTGTCCTTCCGCCATCTCACTCCAGGCCAGACTGTGTTTTCCATCTGGAACAATCTGGTCTTTTCCGTGGAGGCGGGACTTTCGCTTTCTCTTTTTGGCATATAGGATGAAGAGTAGGCGGATCTCTCTTGCAGTGGGGCAGGCTCTTGTTTTGTAATAGCATTTAGACAGGGCGCCCATAGCTTTTGCGCCACAGGGGGGGGTACGCCCACGAAGGCGCGCCCACCTTCTTCACCAGCGCCTCAGGGCGCGAATATGGCGGCAAAATGGCGGAAAATGGCGCCAAAAATCACAAAAACTGCACACAGTCTTTTCTGCACAAAACAGTCCACAAAGGCACACAGGACTCACAAATTGTAAGCTCCGGATCCTGTTTGTGACGCCAAAGTAGATGAGTCGCACAACACCAGGGTTATGGGGTACTCGGCACCGAGCCCGTTGAAGTCTATGGGGAATGTCACAAGTAGCACAGCTCGGTCCGTTGCCCTGGGCGCTCATACAAAGGGGGATATTTATAGGGGATTTTAGGAATTATTCGTGACGCCACCTGTGGTTTCTGATCAAGGTGACCAGCGCTGCAGGGTTAATCCTCAGAGGGGTTGTTACTGGGCAGCAAAGATATTAAGTCTTCCACAGGTAAGACCGGTCCCTCTAAGTAAATGGCGGTGCAGGGTGCAGGCAATAAGGCAGACACACACAAGTCAGTCTCTTTCCATACCTTTACTGGTGATGGTTGCAGGTATGTCCCGGGAAGCTGCTCAGGGTGGAGGATGCACATCCAGGTAATCACTGAGTAGGTTTAAGGCCTCCTAGTCCTTACTTCTTAATGTGTGAGTTTCCAACCTGCCTGAAGCGAAGTTCAACTCTGTATAGAACAGCTACGCCCGGCCGACATTGTGGTGGAGCCTTCTTTTGGCAAGAACTAAGTCTATGGCTGATCAGGCCTGACTCCTGCTCTCCCTGACCCCGGTTACATATCAGCACGATAGGGCCCCTCTGCGACTTGAAGTCCAGCAGGGATTCCGGTTTTTCTCCTACTAGCCGTGAAGGTTCTAGCAAGGCTTCGGACCCAGCGTCCGGATAGCAGAGTGGAGGTGCTATGTCTCCTATGTCACTCTCTCGTCTTCTTCTCACCACTAGCCCGTCGCCCTACTCTCACCCTTAACATAAGCACGGGTAGCAGTAGGTGTAGTCGTCAGGTTCCTTCCTTCCACAGCTCACTGACCGTTTCTCAGTTAACTCGATGTTCTGACAACTGTAGTCCCCTTCCTTCTTTTCCTTCAAAGACTCTGTCCAGAGTGGCTATCAGGACCTTCCGTCAGACTGATTTCATGCTCGCTCCGAGAGTCACTTTCCACATTCATAGGGTACTAGCAGTCAATCTGTTCTGAGATAAACAGCTTGCAATCTTTCTGCTTCTGTCTCGTCTGACAGGAAATCTCCACACTTCCGTCTGGCTAGTATGACTCACTAGCACACACTGGCTCTGACTAAAACTACTGCTACTAAGCTCACACCCTTAAATAGTCTAAGGTTCCCTCTAGTGGTAATCTAGAAGTGTGAGTGTGAATGAATATCAGATTTTGCAATTACCTTTCAGTACATACTCCTGGAACATGTGTACCAAGCGCAGCTGGGCCACACACGAGCATAATACATTTTAGTGGTAGGGGCCTGATAAAATTATTCCAAAAACAAATGTTGAGATTTTGGTGCACCACTATACATATGTAGGGGTTTTGGGGATCAACTTAATTCACATATAAAACTTACTTTCCTCCCATTTCTCGT